>JAKELJ010000151.1:0-63112 GCA_025594165.1 Tamias sibiricus | reverse complement strand
ATTGGCCAAGGAACTAAACAGACACTTATCAGAAGATGATATGCAAACAATCAACAATATATGAAAAAAATTTTCAACATCTCTAGCAAATAGAGAAATGCAAATCAAACTACATCTAGGTAGATTTTATCTTACTCCAGTCTCAAAAATGGGCAGCTATCAAAAAAACAAACAAAAATAAATGCAGGTGAGGATGTGGTGGAAAAAGGAACTCTCTTACATTGCTGATAGGAACTGCAAATTGGTGAACCAATCTGGAAAGCAGTATGGAGAGTCCTAGGAAAACTGGGAAATGGAACCACCATTTGACCCAGCTATCCCACTCCTTGGTCTATTCCCTAGGGACTTAAAAACAGCTTACTACAGGACCAACAGCCACATCAAATGTTTATAGCAGCACAGTCACAATGGCTAGATTTGTGGAACCAACCAGATCCATCAGGCAGTGAATGGATAGGAAACTTTGTCTATATACACAGAGGAACACTACTCAAGCACTAAAATAGACTAAAAACATGGCATTTGCAGGTAAAATGGATGGAGTTGGAGAAAATAATGCTAAAGTGAAGTTAGACAATGCCAAAAAACCAAAGCAAATGATCTCTTTGATAGAAGATACTAACTTATAAAAGGCAAGGGAGTGGTGGATGAGAGGAATGATAGAACTTTAAATAAACAAATAGAGGGGAGGGGGAGGTTGCAAAGTGATGGAATAATAACAGACTGAGTTATCCATATTACCCCTAAATTTCATGTAATGAAAGACACAATTGTAAAAATACTTTATATAAAACCAGCCACGTGAAAAATTGTGCTCGTTATATGTAATATGAAATGTACTCTGCAAACATCGTATAACAAATTAGAATAAAAATAAATAAATTTTAGAAAGTATACCATGACAGTAGAGTGTATTTGAACTTATTAAGTAATATCCATGAAGTTATAACCTTTTCTAAAGTAGGAATCCCATTCTATATGCTGAACATGGTGTGGATTCACTGGTTTGTGTATTCATATATGAACATAGAAAGTTTTATGTCTGATTCTTTTACTGTCTTTCCCCATTCCCATCCCTTGTTCCCTTCCCTTCATTCCCCTTTGTCTAACTCATGAAACTCTGTTCTTCCCTACCTATTTTCCTTATTTGTAATAAGCATCCATGTATACAAGAGTATAACAATTCGCCTTTGGATATTGGGACTGGCTTTTTTCACTTAGCATGATAGTCTCCAGTTTACATTCATTTATCAGCAAATGCCATAACTTCAATATCTTTTAGGATTGAGTAGTATTACCGTTGTGTTTATATACCTCATTTTCTTTATCTATTCATCTTTATGAAGTCACCATAGTTGGTTCCATAATGTCGCTAATGTGAATGAGCTACTATAAACCATTAATTGCCTGCATCACTATAGTATCAGATTTTAAGTCCTTTGGTATAAACTGAGGAGTGGACATAAACTCAGTCAAATGGTGGTTCCATTCCATTTTTCTGAAAATCTCTGTACTGCTTCTCCATTGCAGTCCTACCAGCAATGTACTAATGTACCCTTTCTCCTACATCCTTGCCGACATTTATTGTTACTTGTATTCTTAATAATTGCCATTCCAATTCAGGAAGACCAAATCTTAGTGTAGTTTTAAATTGCATTTCTCTAATTGTTAGAGATTGTTGAACAATTTTACAATGTAAATTTTTAGCTTATAGATGGACAACAATATATTTATTTATTTTATGTTTACTATGGTGCTGGAGATCAAACCCAGGCCTCATCATACCTGCTAGGCAATTACTGTACCACGGTGCTATAGCCTCAGCCCCACATTTTTTTTTTCATATATTTGTTGCCATCATAATTTTTCCTTGGGAAGTCGCCTGTTGCTTATATTTTTCTAGGTCAAATTATGACAGAAGAAAATTATAAAGAATTGTAAGGGTTGTTCAATACATTTCCAAGACTAATGAAACTATAGATCTTAGAAACATCAGATTTCCACTTCTAAGAATCTCTCAGAGTGTAAACCAAAGGGCCTAGGTAGAATATTTACATTATGCATTATTCATACACACACAAAACACAAAACACATGTAGAATGCAGTGTTTGTTTGGGCAAATTGTCTAATATATTAATGGAGGCTGAGAATTGCATAGCATCTGACTTCCAGTTTAGAGACACTGGGATACATAGTGTGGCTCATGCAAGCTCAAATTCTAAACCCAGGAACACAGGAACTGTAAAGTTCTGGAGTACAGAGGCCTAGAAAACCTGTATTTTGATGTCCAAGAGCATGAGAAGTATGTATCCCAGCTCCAGAATGGAGGGAACTTTTGTTCCATCAGATTCCCCAGCTGATAGTGGTGCCCACTAACCACATTGAAGATAATATTAGTCCCACTTAGTTGATTCATACTCATGTTCAGTCTTCCTCTGGAAAATATTCACACAGACATTCCCAAAATAATGCATTAAAGATCTCTAGCTGTTTCTATCTATTCACAGCTTACAACTAAAATTAACCAAAGTTTACTATCTAAAAATAACCAAACCCAGCATAAAAACTGTAAGTTTCTCTTTAGGTAAAATTTCTGTCCCAAGGCAAAAATTTGACAAATATATGGTATCAAATAATAATTTTGAGCCTGATAGGGACATTTTTTTGTATAAGCCATCTTTGTAGTCCTAGTAACACTTCCTCATAATAATGCAAAATATTTTGAATTTTGTTCATTGTCACCTAATTTGCAGCTATGAAGTTGAGAAAAAATCACTCATTATCATATTTGAACAAAATCCCAGTAAACTTGCTCGAAGACCAATTGAGCTTCCTAGTGATAAAATGTAATGTACCAAGAAATGCTGTTTGCTACAAAATTAGACTTTGACAAACATAGGATTCTATAACACTGTTTTACCATATACATTATATATGTTTTATTACATATGTAGCAATTAAGATTATACAGAACTTTAGATCACAGTAGGAATAAAGAAAATTGAACTTTGTTTTTTTAATTTAATTTGAGTTCTCTATTTATGATTGAAGAAACAAATGACAGAGAAGTTAAGGCCATTTATCCTAGGACATGACATATATGCAGAACTATAACTAGAACCAGAAATATTGATTTCCTGTTTGGTTCTCTATGTTATGCTACGTGAAGGCTAAATAACAATTAAAACCTGCAGTCTTCTTACTTGGAAATTTTTAATTTTAAATATGTACTTTATCTAATAATAATTGCATATGGTGCAAATACAAATATTACTATAACTCTGAACCCCAATGAGTTCAAAATTATAGTATAAATAAGATTTACACAGGGCTGGGGTTGTTGCTCAGCACAGAGCACTCACCTCGCACTGCCCGGCCAGGTTTGAATCCTCACACCACGTAAACATAAATGCATTGCATTGTGTACAACTAAAGTAAATAAATAAATATTAAAAAAGAATAAACAATTAAAAAAAAAGAAAAGATTTACACAACTAATGGGAAGTTGAATTTAGTAAATTTTTCAGTTGATATTAGCAAATATTTTCCTGCAATAACTCTCTACCATATTTTTCCTGCTTTCTTTCTAGTGCCTAGCAGAGTAAATACAATTTTTAACAAAATCCATTCTAGCTTTTATATATTTCTTAATAAAAATGACAAGTCATTAAGAGTGGTATTCAAAATTTTCAATAATTTGCTTTATTTTTCCCACGGGCTACAGCTTTTTAAAATAAACAACACCAACTGTATAGAAATGCCTACTATGTTCACATCATTACAATCAAATTAATTTTCCCATTAATATACATCCAAAAATTCAGGTTGTATTCAATTCTCTTTTCTAGACTATGCTGAGTTGTGAAAATATGTTCTAATGAAAGCTAAAATGAGAATCATTTATTTGAGTGTTAATTCATATACGTGTTCATTTAATATATTTAGCGTTGATATACATATGTGACAATAAATCTTTTTAAAATATAATACATTTTAAAAATATAATTAATCTTAATTTGTTATACGTGCTTTTAAGTGCAATTCATTCCTTTCATATTTACATAAAAAACAACAGTTTTTCCAAGTCATTGGTTTTAACTCTCGCGCGCGACAGCGGATTTCGCGACCTGCAGTTTGATTTTTTATACATGCACTTGTATAATTGATTGTCAAACCCATCTGCCCAATTTCATCCATTTGCCCCTTCCCTCGCCCTCCCCCTTTTATCTAATTAAACATCCTTCCATCCTCTCATCCCCCATACACCTTGTCACTATAATATCGGGTATCAACATAGCAGAAGGAATTAATCGACCTTTGGTTTTCTGGGATATGGCTGACTCACTTAGCATTATTTTGTCCAACTCCATCCATTTACCTAGTAAATGCCCATAATTTTATTCTTTTAGTCTGATAATGTTCCATTGTGTATGTATACCAAATTTTCCCTAACAAAGGGGGTAACAACCCATTCTTCTATTGATAGGCATCTGGGTTGGTTTTCCACAGTCTAGCTATTGTGAATTGTCTGCTTAAGAAACATTGATGTGTGGCTGTGTCCCTGTAGTAATGCTGTTTTTTTAATCCTTTGGAGTATAGACTGAGGAGTGGTATAGCAGATCCCAAATGATGTTCCATCCAGTTTCCAGAATCTCCATACTGCTTTCAATTGGCTGCACCAATTGCAGCCCCACCCCCCAGCAATGTAAAGAGTGTGCCCTTTTCCCACATCCTCATCAGCATTAATTGTTGTTTGTGTTTATTTGATAGCTGCCAATTCTGCTGCATGAGATGAAAGCTTAGAGTCTTAGGAGTAGTTTTGATTTGTATTCTCTAATTGGCTAGAGATGTTGGATACTTTTTTCATATAATTGTTGAAATTGAATTTTATATCTTCTTCTGAAATGTCTGTTCAGTTCCTTGCCCATTTTATTGATTTGGGTTTCTTATTATTATTATTAATTTTGGTGTAAAGGTTTTTTTGAGAGATTTATAAATCCTTGAAGCTAATGTTCCTAGTCGATGTGACATGTGTAAAGATTTCTCCCATTCTGTATGTTCTCCTGTTCACCTCACTGATTGTTTCTTTTGTTGAAGATAGAAGCTTTTTAGTTTGAATCATCCCATTTTATTAATGTGTTTGGTTTTAGTTCTTGCATTAAGGTCTTTTGAAGAAGGTGGGGCTAATCCAAACATGATGGAGATTTGGCCTACTTTTTCCTCGTATTAGTGCAAGGTTTCTGTTTTATTCCCCTTGGTCCCTTGATCCATTAAGATTGAGTTTTGTGCATAGAGAGAGATAGAAATGTAATTTCCTTTTAATACATAAGATATCCCAGTTTTCTCCCAACACCATTGTTGGAAGAGGCTGTCTTTTCTCCAATGTAAGTTTTTGGCACCTTTGTCTAATATAAAGATCACTGTAGATGTGTGGGTTAGTCTGTGTGTCTTCTATTCGGTAGCATTGGTCTACTGTGTATTTTGGTGCCAATACCAGGCTGTTTAGTTACTATGCTTTGTAATACAATTAAAGGTCTGGAATATAATGCCACCTGTTTCATTCTTCTGCAAGAATTGCTTTGGCTATTCATGTCATTTATTTTTCCAGATGAATTTCCATGATTTCCTTTTCTATTTCTATAGGAATGATATTGGGATTATTATAAATTGGGATTGCATTGGAAAATGTATTGTGCTTATGGTAGAATAGTACATTTTGACAATCTTATTCTACCTATCCATGACAAGGTAAATATTTCCATCTTCTAAGTTCTTTATTTTCTTCTTTATTGTGTTGTAGTTTTCATTGTACAGGTCCTTTCACTTCTTTTGTTAGGTTGATTCCCAAGTAATTTATTTTTATTTTTTGACATTATATGAACGGGGTAGAATTCCAAAGTTTCTTTTTTCTGATGATTTATTGCTGATGTAGAAATGCTTTCGATTTATGGGTATTGATTTTATATCCAGCCACTCTTGCTGAATTAGTTTTATTAGCTCTAGAAGATTTCTGTTGGAGTTTTTTGATCCACTATTAAATGAATCATAATGCTCAGCAAATAGTGATAGTTTGAGTTCTCTTTCCTATCCCATATCCCTATTTTATTCTTCCGTTCTGTCTAATTTGCATAGGCTAGGTGTCAAGAACAGTCAAATAATAGTGGTGAACGAGGACAACCCTGTCTTGTTTCCACTTTTTAGAGGGAATGCTTTCAGCTTTTATCCAATAGGTATGTTGGCCTGGGGCTTTAGCATAGATAGCCTTAACAATGTTGAGGATGTTTCAGTTATCCCTATTTTTTCTATGCTTTTTGAACATGAAGGGGTGTTGTATTTTTGTCAAATGCTTTCTCTGCATCAATTGATATGATCATGTGATTTTTATCTGTGAATTATTGATGTGGTGAATAACATTTATTGATTTCCTATGTTGAACCAACCTTGCATTCCTGTAGTAACCCCCCACCTTATCGGATGGTACTATTTTTTGATGTGTTTTTTTGTATTTGATTTGCCAGAATTTCATATTGATGATTTTTGCATCCATATTCATTAGTGATATAGGTCTGACTTTTTCTTTCATTTTGAGATTGTCTCTAACTGGTTTTGGAATCAGGGTGATATTGGGCCTCATAGAATGAGACTGGAAGAGTTTCCCTCCTTTTCTATTTCATGAATAGTTTGAGAAGTAATCTGTGTTAGTTCTCTCTTTAAATATCTTGTAGAACTTGGATGTGTATCAAACGGACCTGGGGCTTTCCTTGGTTGGTAGGTGTTTTGATGAAATTCTCAATTTCTTTGCTTGAAATTGATCTATTTAAGTTCTGGTATGCTCATCCTGATTTAATTTGGCATATTGTATATTTCTCCGAAATTTGACTTAATTATTTTCTATTTTGTTGGGGTATAGATTTTCAAAATAATTTCAAATTACATTTCTGTAATTATGTACGTGTCCATCGTGATGTTTTCCTTTTTCATCTCACATATATGTAGTAATTTTGAGTTTTTCTCTCCTTAGTTAGCATAGCTCATGGTATCAATTTTATTTATTTTTCTCAAAAGAACCAACTTTTGGTGCCTGTCGATTTTTTTTTCAATTTTTTTTTTGTTTGTTTGTTTCAATTCATTTGATTTCGCTCAGATTTTAATTATTTCTGTCTTCCTACTGCTTTTGGGGTTAATTTGTTCTCTTTTTTATGGGCCTAGAGGTGAAATAGTTAGAATCATTTATTTGTGGACCTTTTCTTCTTTGAAGGAATAAACTCCATGCAATGAATTTTCCTCTTATTACTGCCTTCATAACAGTTCCCCAAATATTTTTGATAAGTTGTATCGGTGTTCTCATTTACCTCTAAGAATTTTTACTCTCCTTTTTGAAGTCTTCCTGAAGACCCATTGGTTTCATTTTCAATAGCATATTATTGTAGTCTCCAGGTGTTAGAGTATGTTTTGTTTCTTTTTTTATTATTGATTTCTAGTTCAATTCCATTATGATCTGATAGTATGCAGGGTAGTAATCTCTGCTTTTTTATAATTGCTTAGAGTTCCCTTTATGGCATAATACTTTGATCTATTTTTAGAGAAATGTCCATTGCTGCTGAGAAGAAAGTGTAACTGACTCCGTTGATGGATCTATACTCTCTATATATCAGATTGAATCAAAGCTATAGATTGTATTATTGAATCTACCCTTTTCTTTGTTAGGCTTTTGTTTGGAAGATCTATCCAGTGTGAAAGCATTGTGTTAAAGTTACCTTAGAATTATCGTGTCATGGGCTGTGTTGTTTTTATTTGGTTCTCGAACTTGAGAAGGGTTTGTTTTTGATGAATGTGGATGCTTCGTTATTTTGGGCATATGTATTTTATGCAGTTATTTCTTTATTGTTGTAGATTCCCTAAGAGTATGAAATGGCCCTTCTTCATCGTCTTTTGAATAATTTATCCCTTGAAGTCTAACTTTGTTTGATATGAGGAACTACTGCTTACTAATCTGTGGAGTGTATATTTTATCTCCATCCTTTCACCTTCAGATCTGTGGCGTTCCTTTCCTCTGATATGTATCTCTTGAAGGCAGCATATTGTTGGGTCTTTTTAAAATCCATCTACCTGCCCTTGTCTTTTAATTGGTGAGTTTAAAACAGTTAACATTCAGGGTTATTATTGTGGTATAATTTGTATTACCAGTCATTTTAAAATTTTATTTAAATTCTATTTTATTTTTGGTATTTAGCTTGACTTGATTTCTTGTCTCCTATGGTTAGTTTTTTTTTTTTTTTTTGTTTTTTTTTTTTTTTTTTTTTTTTGTGGTACCGGGGATTTGAACTCAGGGCACTCGACCACAGGGACCACATCCCCCAGCCCCTTTTTTTGTATTTTTTTTTTGTTAGAGACCGGGTCGCACGTGAGTTGCTAAGTGCCCCGCCATTGCACTGAGCTGCTTTGAACTCGCGATCCTCCTGTCACACCTCCCAAGAGCGGGGATTACAGGCGTGCGCCACCGCGCCCAGCTTGGGTTAGTTATTTCTTTATTGTTGTTTTTCCCTTTGACAGTTTCATTGCTGTTTTCCCGTTTTTCGTGATATTTTGCCAAGGATTTCTGCGTAGTGCCAGCTTTCTTGTTTTAAATTCGTTTAGCTTTTGTTTATCAAAGAAGGTTTTTATTCATCATCAAATCTAAAGCTTAATTTTGATGGATATAAGATTCTTGGGTTGGCAGCCCTTATCTTTTATAACTTAGTAATATGTTGTTTCCAGGCTTTCCTTGCTTTGAGTGTCTGGTTTGAAAATCTGCTGTGATGCAATTGGTTTTCTTCTATAGGTTATCTTATTTTTCTCTCTTATGGCCTTTAAAATTCTATCCTATTTTGTATGTTTATCATTTTATTATACTGTGCAGTTGTGTAGGTTTGTTGTAATTTTTTTGTAACAATTGGCATCCTATATACTATCTATAATTGGTTTTCAAATTCTTTCTTCTTATTTGGGGAATTTTCTGATATTATTTCATTAAAGAGATTTTGCATTTCCTTTGGTTTGATTTCTGCACCTTCCATAATATCCAATAAATCTTATATTCATGATCTTTGATGGTATCCCATATTTTTGGTTGGAAATTTTGTTTTACAGGGTTTCTTACTGTCTTTGTTGTGTGATGGCCCAACTTTATTTTCAATATTATATATTTTGTCCTCGTTGTCTGAGGTCCCTGTCTTCCAGTTATCAATTTTCTTGGGATATTATCTATTGAGTTTTTTAAATGGCCTATTGTTTCTCTTCATTTTCAATGTATTTCTAGTTGTTTTTTTCATGGACTCTCTCTTTCTTTGAAGTAATATTTTGCTACCTGTATTTGTTCTCTTTATCTCTTTGATTGGTGTGATGAATGGTTCCTGTAGTTGATCTCTTATCTCTTTGTTAGGAGAGATCAATTTATATGCCTGAATCTGCTCACTTAGGTCATTTTAAAAATCCTGATCATTTAATTACGATAATCAGAACTCTCCTTTTACCAACATTTCACCTCCTGTGCTTTCTAGGATTCCTATTGCTGTAGTGTCTATGTTTTGTTTGGGTGCATTTTCCACCCTATGTTTTTTCATGATATCTATGTGGTTTTCTCCTCTTGCAGTGTAAGTATTAGGTAGACCTGTTTCTGTCCTTCTGTCTTAAATAGTTTCCCTACAGGTTACTGATGCCTCACATTTAATGGAACGATCAATATTACAGCATCAAGTACCCAACGGATTGCCATATATCAGTTAGTTTCTATTTTTAATATTTTACAATATGACACTTTAACCATAAAATGATGAGATCATTTATCGTCTACCATTTAGTCATATTTTTTATGTGGTGGTTCACAGTATCTATTGGAAGAAGGGGGGGACTATGGTTGGCTAAAATGTTTTGTGAGTAGGATGTGCGAAGAAATAGGTTTAAGAATATTTGACTAGTGAGAGGATTAATCATGGAATTAGGTGTAAGTAGGAGAAACAAAAGATGGGTAATCACCCAACGTAATATTCACTAGTTCCTGGCCCGGGCTGTTTCCCTGACCTGTAGGCAGACGGAAAATACCTTGGCTCCTGAGTGGTGGGCCCAACTGGAAAGCAACGCCATAGGGCCTACCAGAACTCTGCCGGCCAGGGTTTGTCCCCTGCCTACCGGAGCTTGGATGGACATCTCCCCCAATAAGATCTTATACTACTTGATGTTAAATACCATGCATAATACATTATTGGAAGAAAATTGGCAATGATCCACTCTGAATCTTCTAAATTTCTTTCAAAAAGATACCTGTGGTAAAAGGATAAATTAAAAAAGGAAGATATAATAATGGTCAATAATTTTATTCCCAGATATTAATTCACCTAATTCCATAAAAGACACATTTATTGACTAAGTCCTCAGACCCATTACAGACAAAACTGAGGAAATAAACATACACCATCCTCACCAATAATCAGTTCATTAGACATAAAACCAAAAAGATAAATTTCTGACTAATAATCATATAAATCAAATAGAACTAAATTGAAATCTATAGAATATTTCATCCCCAAAACAGCTGAAGTTACTGTTCTTTTCATCAACACATGGAATCTTTTCCAAAATTGACCATACATTAGGTGACAAAGCAAGTCTAGTAAATACACACCAAAAAAAAAAAAAAATCCACTATGATCATTTTGCAGCTTATCAGATCATAATGAAATGAAATTAGAAACAAAAGCCATAAACTTAGAAACCATAATAAATACATAGAAGTTGAATAATACCTTTTTGAACAAGAAATGATCTATAGAAAAAATGAGAGGAAAATTTAAAAATACTGGAATTAAATGAGAATAATGGTACATAATGACCCAATCTCTAGATCTACAAAAGGCAAATATAAGAGGATAATTTAAAAAGTATAAGTGCCAATATTAAAACACTTAACAATCCCAAGTAAACAAACTGATACTACAACTCAAAGCCCTATAAAAGCAAAAAACAAACTAATCCCAAACCAGTAGTAAGAGAGGATATAATTAAGATCAGAGAGTAAAATAATAAATGGAGATTAAAAAACAATGCTAAGGAATCAATATCAAAAAACAGTGGCTGTTTAGAATGATAAAAAATATTGATTAAACCCTTAGATAAACTACCCAAAAACAGAGAGAGAGGATCCAAATAAACCAAAATTAGATATGAAAAAAGAATCAGCACAGACACCTCTCCAAGCTCTGAAATCTAGAGGATCATTACTGACTCTTTGAAAACTTACATCCAATTAAATTGGAAAATCTGGAAGACTTGACAAATTTCTAGATGCATATGACATGCCCAAATTTAACCAATAAACTTAGAAAACCTAAGCAAACCAATATGAAGCAATGAGATTGAAACAGTAATAAAAACTTCCAACAAATTCTATTATCGGGAATAATTCTAAGCTAAGTTCAACAGACCTTAAAAAGAAGTACTAATGCTAACCCTATTGAAATTATTTCCTGAAGTAGGAAACGAGAACACTACAAAAATTTATTCTACACTAGTAATACAACCCCCAGATTACAAAACGAAATAATGACACACCAAGAAAGGGAGGAAAACCACAGAGCAAAAAAAAAAAAAAAAAAAAAAACATCCGATGATGAACGTAAGTGCAAAAACCCTTAAAATAAACTAGCAAACAGCACTCAGAAATACACTAATAATTTCTACACCAATGATAATGTTGGATTCAACCCCAAGAATGCAAAGTTGGTTCTACATACAAAATCCAATAAATATCATTTTATCACATAAATAGAAACAAGGATAATTCATGATCATATCAATAAGAGCAGATAAAACATTTAATAAGTTCCTGTCTGCCTCATTGATCATCTCTAAAAACACTGGAAAACTAGGAATAGAAGAAACTTACTACCTCAACATCAAAAAGGCTATAAAGAAAACCCCAAAGGTACCATCATACTAAAATAGAGAAAAAAAGACAGCATTTATTCTAAAATCAGGATAAGATAAGAATGTTCCACTTTATTGCTCCTATTCAATATAGTTTCCTTGAAGGCTGTAGCCAGCACATCAGCAAGATAAGTATTTAAAGGATAAATACAGAAAAAAAGATGTCATACTACTAACTTTGCTGAATAACATAATTCTACTACATAAAGGAACCCTCCCCTTCCCCCCACCAAAAAAAAAAAAAAAACTCCACCAGAAAGATTTTCTAGATCTGATAAACTAATTCAACATACAACATCAACATTCAAAAACAATAATTTTCTTATATACTTCAATAACAAAATCTGGTGAGAAACAAATCAAGAATAATCCATTAAAAAATGAACTTTTAAAAATACTTAGAAATATATCTATCAAAACCGTGAAAGACCTCTACAATAAAAATTATGAAACACTACAGAAAGGAAAATGCAGACTTAGAAATGGAAAAACCAACCATGTTCATGAAAGGTAAACTGATTTTATCATAATGGCTATATTTACCAAGTGAGCAAGCAGATTCAATACAATACCCAACAAAATACCAGATATACTTTACAGAACAAGAAAAAAATTGTCCTAAATTTATATGGAAGAATACAAGACACAACAGAAGCACTAAAGCAACTTGAGCAACATTAGTGAGGCAGAGATAACAAAGAATAACCTGATAGCAAATTAAAACTCTACAGTTACATAACAAAAACAGCATGGTATTGCATAAAAGCATAAAGAAGATAAACTGGACATAACCTAGAAGACACAGAACAATCCAACATAAATACAATCATCTGACTCTTCACAATGTGCATTTCCTGTAGAAAAGATAACATTTTGAACAAATGTCTGGAAAACCTAGGTATTCATATACATAGAAAAGAAACTATATCCTCTCCTCTCACACTGCATAAAAATAACTCAAAATGGATTAAAGACCATATGAATTAAAACAGTGAAACTACTTGAAGAAAACATGAGGCGACACTCCAACATATTATAGTAGGCATCAACTTCCTAACTAGACTCCAAAAGCTTAAGAAATAAAACCAAGAATCTGTAGTGGGGATAGCACAAAACAAAAATCTTTCATGCAGCAAAAGGAAACAAGTGCATAAGAGTCTACAGAGTGGGAGAAAATCTGTGTAGCTACTCTTCTGGCAGGGGGTTAATAACTTAAAAATGTTAAAAAAAAACTCAAATTTAACACACAAAAAAACCTAAAACCTAAGCATACCCAACCTAAATTAAATTAAACTAATAGCTCACATCAATAAATGGGGAAAATAATTTTAAAGACATTTCTCCAAAGAAATTAACCAAAGGCCAACAACATATATAAAAAAAATTCTATATCCCCAGTCCAGGCAATTCAGAAGGCAAATGCAAATCAAAACTACACTGAGCCCAGTGTGGTGGTGCATGCCAATAATCCTACAGCAGCTTGGATGGCTAAGGCAGAAAAATCCATGAGTCAATGTCAGCTCACAAATTAGCAGGTCCTAAAACAAATCAGTGAGACCCTGTCTCTAAATAAAATATAAAAAAGGGCGGGGATGTGCTCACTTGGTTAAGCACCACTTGGTTCAATTCCTGGTAACAGAAAAAAACTAACAAAACAAAAACAACCAACAACAACAACAACAACACAACAACAAATACTGCACACTTTTATCTCAGCCAGTTTAGGAATGGTAATCCATCAAGAATACAAATAATGATAATTGTTATTTGCTGTTGAAAATGTGGGGTAAAGAATATGCTTTGCTGTGGGACTATAATTAGTACAACCACTCTGGAAAGCAGTATGAGTTTCCTCATAACTAAGAATGGAATCAGGCATAAATGATCCAGCCTATCCCACTCCTTGCTAATTATCCAAAAGAACTAAAAAAATCAACATACTAAATTGAAGATACATGCATACCATGTTTAAAGTAGCACGATCCACAATATCCAAATTATGGAATCAATCTAGTTTGATTGATAGATTGATGAAATAAAGCAATAGATAAATAAATTGTGGAATGTATCAAAAATGGAATTCTACTCAATCTTTAAAGAAGAAAATTATGACATTTGTTAGTAGAATGGATGGAGCAGGAGAACATCATGTTAAGTTAATGTAAGCCAGAACACAGAAAGTTAAGGTTTGAATATTTTCTCGTCAAATTGTGGAAGCCAAAGAGAAAAAAAAAAGAATAAAACAAGGTTATCCCATGAAAATTGAAGAGTTATCAGTATTAGCGGAAGGGGGAGACCAAGGGAGAGAGAGGAAAGGAGGAAAGGGGAAGAACTGGGTAAATGACATTGGAAAACTGCCTACATGAAAGTGATGAAATTGTCAAAAGAATCCCATTATTATTTATAACTATAATGCAACTAAAATATAATATAATCAGACTGGGTACAGTGGCACATGCCTATAATCACAGTGGCTCAGGTTCGGCAGGATGTTGCAAGTTCAATAGCAGCCTCTGAAATATAGTGAGCCTTAAGCAACTAGTGAGACCCTGTCCTACATAAAAATAAAATAAATAAAAAGGCTGTGGATATGGCCAGTAGTTAAGCATACCTTGGTTTCAAATCCAGTGGTTATGCCCCCCTCCCCCTCCAAAAAAAGCAAACCAAAAAAGACATAGAAAAAAAAAAAGAGAGAATTGAGTACTCTGCATTTTCAGTATGTCACTATATATACCCTTTAATTTGTTTCTTATGATATACTCACTGATCAGTTTAAAGCACACTACCATCAGTATGAAAATATAACACACTGAAAATTAGGTATCAAAAAATTAGACTAAATGTTATGATTTTAGGCATAACCAGAAGTTAGGTATAAACAAACAATAGATCTTCATAAAGCTCATCAAGGTATTACTTTACAGCTAAAAATTAAAAGTACAGAAAAAAATCAATGAGATTCTAGTTGAGGGAGGATTTCTTGGAATTAGACATACTTAGATAATTCTATCAACTATCCCATCAGACTAATTTGTAGTAACCTTCCTTAAGGCTGATACCCTTAAACTTAATGACTGCCCTTAAAAAGGAAATTTTTGTACATTAAAGGTTTTGTTTTAGTCAAAATTCTTAAACATACTGAAAATATTAGTGTAAACCTACTTGCTGACGTGTTTCAAATTAATTAAAATCTACATTGACTCTGAAATTATTCAACCCTATTCTCCATCTCATTATAGAACTAACTTGAATTACAATCCAAATAATTTATGGAAATGGATATATCATTTATTTTCTTCTCTGTTGCTTTTTTAAACTGGGCAATAATATAAAACCAAACCCCCCCTTTTTTTTATTTTTAATCTTCTGGCTGAGATTTTCTCAGGCAGCAAAGTAGGCCAATAACTACTGAACAAAATCCAAGTAAATATCAGCATGAAGCCAATGTTAAAAAGATATTTATCACTAAAAAAACTTGGCACTCTTGGATAAAGGATTATGTTAATGATGGTTCAGAAGGAAAAAGCAAAAACACGTATTAAATTTTTTATAGGGTCTGAGCTTTCTCTTCTCCCACCAACCAACAACTTTGTGGTAATCAACACGACTTTTCCTTCTTATATTTGTTAAATTAATAGATCTTATTTTATAAGAGTAGTTTTAGATTTAGGGAAAATTTAGCATAAGGTAAGAGATTTCCCATTTGTATTCCTCCTCCTGTGGGTCCTCCTGGCTGACAGTGACCAATTAATGACATCTCATTGTGTGTTACATTGTTAAATAATTGAAGATTCTGATATAGATATTTTATTACTAACAAAAGTCCAGTAGTTCATTTAGGGTCATGTAATTTGCATTCAACAGAATATGGGTTTTGCCAAATCAATATTGTCTTATGTCCACCATTGGCATAACATGTAAATATTTTACTACCTAAAATTTTTCTTGTACTGATACCTATTCATTTCTCCCCATCCACCTAAAATATCTAGGGAAAATAGTAATTTTTTATCTCTGTATACCTTTGAGCTCTTTCCAGAAATATTTTAAGATGACTTGTTTCACTTTGCAATAGGCTTTAGCTTTCCTCCATAATTCCATTTTTTATTTTTTTTGTGGCTTTGATAGTTCATTTATTTTATTCTTATTAATATGTCAATTGAAGGATTATATCACTATTTGCTTATTCTTTTACCTGTTGACAATATCTTTGAGGCTTTTGAATTCTGACAATGTATAAATAAATCTTCTAGAAACAATTTTGTGCTGGTGTTTGTATATTATTTTCATTCATCTGATATATATCAAGCAGCACAATTGCTGATGAATGTAAGTTATGTTACCTTTTGTACATGCCCTCAACTGTGCACTTGGTTGTTTTTTTGCCAGTAATACATGAAGTTCCTCTATCTCCATATACCACCAGCATCAAGGTATTCCTTCTCATTATTTGAGACTGAGCATTTCTTTAAGTGTATTGGTCGGATATTCATTTTTGTTTTTAATTTGTGCTTCCCAAATTAGAATATATTGTATTCATATACATGTTATCCTTTTTATATCCTTAATTGAGTGTGTTTGAATCTGTGCACTCTTTCTTAATTGAGTATGTTTGTTTTTCTTATGAGTTTTAAATGAGAATTGTGTAATTTCGATACAAATCCTTTATCAGATAATGTCTTGCAAATATTTTGTCTATAACATTATCTATTTAGTCTCTCAATAAATTTTACAGTGCAGCAGTTTTTATTTTAATAAAGTCTAACTTGTCAATATTTTATTCCAGGTATCATGGCTTTTGGTATTGTATATTCTAAACCCATTCTCAAATCTAAGACACCTAGATTTTCTCTTATCTTCTATAGAATTTATAGATTTGCATTTTACATTTAAGTCAATAATTAATTTGTGATAAATTTTTTTTTTTGTGAAAGCAAATAAAATCGGTAGCAAGATTTTATTTTGCATGTGATTATTCACTATATTTCCAGCATTACTTTTCAAACTATTACCTCTTGAATGACCTGTCAACATCATTTTATTACAGATTGTTTTGGGTTTTAATTTTGGATCTCATATTCTGTTTCATTGATATGTCTACTCTTTTAAACAAGACACTTTCTTGATTACTACAGCCCAGATACTGACAGCTTTATAGTAAATCCCAAAATTAGAGAGTTGTCAAGTATTTTTGTTAGTATTTCTTCTTCTATACCTACTTTACTATATGTGGGTCTATTCCCTTTCCCTTATAAAATTTAGAAACAATTTATTGATGTATACAATGTAACTTGCAAGGATTTTGATAAGATTGGTTTGAAACTGCAGATCAAGGTAAGGGAAAAATTTATCTCTAGCATATTTACTTTCCTAATCATAGAGTATAGAACAATCTCAGTGTGTTTAAGATCTTTATTTATCATCAGTTTTTTTTACTTCATATAGCTTCTTGCAACTCTTTTTTAGATTTTAATCCTAAAATTTCTTTTCTCAGCATTATGTAAATGGTGGCCACAGAGTTAAATTCAGTTCTTTTCTCCCTGTTTATTGACAATTAAAAGTGTATATCATTAATTTTACTTAAGGATGCCTTTTAAAACTTGAATCATTGGAATGGATCATCTGAACTAATTAACGATATGAATTAACACACAACTTAACTCTTTGTGTAAGAACACTTAAAATCTACTTGTCCTACAACATTTTACAAATAGCAAACATTGTGTTTTGTTGTAGACAAAGGTCTCTTAGGATTTAATTCTCCTAACTGAAATTTTTTATCCTTTGACCACAGTCTCTTTCAGTGCCTATTGACATTATTTCACAACCACTTCTATTTGTTCAAAAAGACTTTAGATTCTACTTATAAAAGAAAGAATGCAGTGTTTTTCATTTTTGTCCTGGCATATATCTCAAACATAAAATCCACCAGGTTTCAGCTCATGTTGCAAATGATGCCAAAACAAATTAAATGGTAATAGAAAAGCAGTTGAATTTTTGGAATCTTAGCCTGTACCATGCAACCTTGCTATAATTACCTGTTATTTTAGGTAACACGATATTTGGTCCATTTCTTTTTGTATTTTCAATGCCCAATTTTGGTAAGAAAAATATATTTTATTTCTTGTTTTCTAATGTAAGTACCCATATTTTCCCTTCATAGTTCATGCATTAGCTAAGAATTTTAATATGATGTCAAATAGGAGTATGGAGGGACATCCTTACCCTGTCTTGATCTTAAGGAAGCGCATCTATTTTCACACAACTAAGTGTGATATGTCTTAGAGCCTTTGTAGGTGTTCTTCATTCAGTTGAGGATTATTCCTGTTTTCCAGGTTTTATATTTTTAGAATGGGTTTTGAATTCTGTTCAATACTTTTTGGGATTATTTGATATGATCAGATATTATTCATCAGATAGGCTATTCTTTATAATGGATTAACACAAATAAGTATCCAAATATTTAACATCAATGTTCCATAGCAAGAACATATCTCACCTTGTCATAGGCATATATTATTTAAATGGTCTTTTGCAGTTGAAGTTGATTGCTAATATTTAGTTTATTACTTTTGCATCAGCATTCTTTTAAAATGAATTTTTCCTTTCTGTAGAGCCTTGTTTAGTTTGGTTACCCAGATAGTTTTGCCTCTTAATAACCAGGAAAAACATCTGGCATCTAATTTTTAGAAGCAATAAAAAAGTTTTTATAGAAAACTTACATCTGTGCTCCCTTAACTATTTTCTAAGCTCTCCAAGTGTATCAAGGCCATGAAAGCCTCTTATTTGTTGAAAGTTTTAACTATATTTCAACTTTTAATATATAATAGGTTTATTTAAGATTTTTTTGTATTTCTTCAAGTGTGAGTTTTGGTACTTGTGTCCTTTCAAGTGATTGTTTTCTATTTCATCTAAGTTTATAAAAATGAGGGCATAGAGTATGTATATATTTCTTAATTAACATTCTAATCTTTATGGCATTAGTAGTGAATGTACTTCATAAATTTCAGAGATTAGTTATGTATAACTAAAAAGCACACATAAAAAAATTCCTGAGATCAGTTAAATTGTGTCTTGAGTATTACATGGATTTTTAACTTTGGTGTTAAATATGAAAAGCATCACCAAAACAAAGATAATCTAGATTTTTATTGATCTAAGAATTTTTTAGTTGTGTATTTTATATAGGGTTGGTTAAGCTTTTGTGAAGAACATAAGGTACATCCTCTAGATTATTTTTATAACGATATCCAGTTCGTTTCAGTGTCATTTGTTGAAAAGATAATTTTCTCTATTGTAGTGCCTCTATTTTTTTGTCAAGAGCAGTAAACCATATTAATTGTGGGTACTATTTATGTGGTGCTGTCTTGTGTGGCCCTTGAATTACTAAACCCCTTTAAGTTAGCCTTGAGGTCAGTAATGTCACTCCTCCAACTTAGTTTTCCTTTAGCAGGGTTAGGTCATTTTAGAGGTCATTTGCTATCCTCCATGAAAACTTTAGAAACCACTTTTCAATATAAAAAAAAAAATCCTGATTTTTATAGAGCCATAAATCAAGTGGTAAATTACATTTTTACAATATTAAGTCTTCCTAACTAAGAACATGGACAATATTATAACTCCATATCTCCATGCATTTACTTCTTCATGATTTCTTTCATAAAGATCTGTAAGTTTTCCTCATACAAGATTATCTGTATATTTTGTTAAATTTATACCCCAAATATTTAATTTCTCAGAGTGCTAATTTAATGGTAATATGCTTTTTCAATTTCAAATTCTATTTGTTTGTTTGCTGGTATACATTGACATTTATATATTAACCTTGTATACTGAAAAAATTGTTTGTTAATCCACAAGTTTTGTTGTTGAATATGTTGGAATTTCTGTATGTTACAACCAAAACCTCATGTTAAAAAGAAAGCTTTATTTCCTCATTTCTATCTTCACACTTTAATTATATGGTTGTCTGGACAGCAATATATACGGACTCCAATTGATGTGAAAGGGGTGGTGAAAGAAGATATTCTTGGCCTTGTTATCCTATTAATAACTTATAATAAACTTGTATCTTATATTTAATGTAATTAACATACAATTACTTGGTGTCTTTCTAGTATTTTAATGGAAATTCACATAGTCCAACATATATGTGTCTCTTTTGTTGTGCACTCTGGAATTTCTGTCTTTTGTGCATGTAAATAGTTCATTCCAATTTCTTTTTGTTGTTGTTTTATTTTTCATTGTGCCTGAAAGAGACATCAACTATACTGCTTATCTCATTTCTTCATAGGGACTATTCTCCTGCTCTACCATCCTTGATTACTTTGGAGATTTTTTAAAGAATTTACTGCCTGCCTTTGATTTTTGGCAGCAATTTGAGTATGATACACCTAGATGAAAGGTTGTTTTTTTTTTTATTTTTTTTTTTTAGTTTTCCATTCTAATCAGGACTTTCTGAGATGATCAATCTTGGTTTGGTATTGCTATTAACTTTGTAAATTCTTAGCTATCATTACGTCAAATATTTATTCTGCTCTTTGCTCTCTCTTTTTTCATTCTGTTATTCATGTTACATATAAGCTCCACCATTTATAATTTTTCCAGTTCTTGATTATGCAGTTTCCAGATTCTTCATTCATTTCTTTTTGTTTTTGCAGTTTGAGAAGTTTTTATTGGGGCCTAATATCTCAAGACATTAATATTTTTTCCATTGTGCGCAATTTGATTGATGAGTTCATCAAGTCATTCTTTACTTCCACTATGGAAGGACGTCAGGGATGATTTAGACTTGATCTTTCAGAATAAAAACAAAAGGGGAAAACATTAAAACATATTGATTAAAATAAAACTTTCAAGAAAAACTAAAAGGAATGGCCTGGACACTGAGAGTACAAAACTAATTTTAAATAAAATGTGAGTAAAAACACTGGCACATCAAAGTGAGAGAATATGATTTTAATAGTAAGGTGTCTTAGTCATTTGTGCAGCTATAACAAAACAACATGCGACTAGATGATATATAAAAAAAAAAAGTATTTCCTCAAAGTTATGTAGCCCTGGAATTAAAAATCATAGACTGGCAAGTTTTCGGTGTCTAGTAACAGACCTGGACCTTTACTTCAAAAGATAGCACTCTTTTGCTGCATCCTCTGAGAGGAAGAACAAGTCCTACAAATGGTATAAGAAGTAGTGAGAGACAAAAAGGGCCTAAGCTGGTTTTTTCCACGCAGTTTACAAGCACTAATTCATTCATGGTTTAAAGAGCCTCATGACTTATCACTTTTTAAAACCCACCTCCCAACACCACATAATTGGGGATTAAGCCTTCATTCAACACATGATTTTGGAGGGGAAACATTCAATACAGCTAAATTCACTGAATAATTGAGCAATGATGATTATTTTGGATAGTGCCTACATTTTTTGATCTACTTTTAAAATTTTTCTTTAAAAAAATTTGAAGTTTAGCCGGCATGGTGGCGCACCGCCTGTAAAACCCAGCACATCTGTGAGGCGTGAGGCAGGATGTATTGCAAATTTCAAAGCCAGCCTCAGTCAATGGTCGAGGCACTTAGCAACTTAAGTGAGATACCCTGTCTCTAAATAAAATACATAAAAAAAGGGCTGGGGATTGACTCTAGGTGTTGAGTGCACTGAGTTCAATCCCCCGTACCAAAAAAAAAAAAAAAAAAAGAACTTACAGTTTTCAGAACCATATAATATAAATACATTATATATAGTATATATAAAGTTTTAAGTTTATATTTTTTTCAAAAATAGTATATTGAGTAATTAATGTCTTATAGTCACAAGAAATATGTATAAACCACAATACATTTAATCAGACCAGAAAATAAACATTGATATATTACTTGTACTTATTCACTACTTTAATCAACTAATTTTACAAATAATACCAACTTGTGTCATTTTTCTGGTCTGAATGTAATTGAGGAAGCAGGTTCATTAGTGATAAAGTCTACATCATCTCCTTTTCTCTGGTAAGCAATGGTTTTGCAATGTTTTTGTCTCCTTTAAAATTCATGTTGAAACTTATCCTCAGTGCAGAGCATTAAGAAGTGTGTGCCTTTTAGAAGTGAACCAGTCAGAAAGAATTGTACACTCATGAATGGGATTAGGTTGCCGTAATAAAACACCTTGATGGAGGAAGTTCATAACCATTGTCACCTCTTTCTTTCCCTTCCATCATTGCAAGGACAAAATTTTAACTCTACTTGGGTAATCCAGTAACGAAGTCCTCTCTTGGAGTAGAGCAAGCCCGCATGAAACACCAATTTTTGTTAGTGCTTTGATTTTGGATTTGTGTGTGTGTGTATATATGTGTGTAATGGTACTACAGTGTATTGAACCTTATATAATCTACCACTGAGCTACATCCCCATTCCATTTTAACAACTTGTAATTTTGAATACAGGAAGCTCACTAAATTGCGTAGGCCTGGCCTTGAGAATTTTCATCCTCCTGCTCAGCTTCCTTAGAGGCTGGGATTACCCATGTGCGCTATCATCTAGCTTGATCTTGAACTTACAGTTTCAGAACCATAACAAATAATTTCTATTGTTTATAAATTACACAATCAGTAATATATGTCATAAGCAGCACAAATGGAATAGAGATACAGTAATAGGTACCATATTATTGTTTATTAAAACAAACAAAAAAACCTTGAAAATGTGAAAGCAGTTTGGAACATGTTGATAGGTATAAGGTTGGACAAGATTTGAAGTTAAAGCTAAACAAAGCCTATATTGCTCCGAAATGAAGCATTAAAGACAACTAATGAGAACTCACTAGAAACAGAGAGTTGTCAAGAAAACTTTTAGTCTCAGAGATTATCTACATGTTATGAATCTAATTGGGTAGAAAAAAAATTATGGAAATTAAGTCATTCTGATGGAGTTTTAGGATGAAATGATTCGCTTATTGATAACTTCAAGATAGCAATATTTGTTACAATAAGGCACAGAATTATGTCTGAATTGTGTCAATTACTAAATTTTATGGAAAACAGAATTTAAAAGAGTGATGAACATGTGGTGAAAGAAATAAACAGTATGTTGTGCTATATTGCCTTCTTATAACTGCCCATATGACCTTGAGAAGAAAGAAACAAGTGAAAGATGGGAATTCAGTACAAAAAGGGAACAGATTTCAGAACTCTCATCCCAGGCCATGTAAAGGATTAAAAGTATAGTTTTAGGAATAAAACAAAGGTTATGGCCAAGCTCACTTTATACAAATGAAATATATGGAAGGAGAAAGCAAGGTACTATTCATAAAGATAAGAGGATAATGACCATAGAGGTCATTTTGGAGATTTTCAAGGCTGCCGACTCTACTACAGACGCCAAAATTCCAAGGACGTAGGAACAGCAATTATAGTCAAAAAAGAGCATTAGACCTGAGGAACCTCAGCATTCACTACTCAGCCCCTGACTCAAGTATCTTCCCCACGACTCCAGCACTGTGGCTCATGAGTGGCCTAAGTGCAACTTGGGCCACAGCTCTGCAAAGTACAGGCATAAAACTTTGGCTAGTCCAAAGGTAGTTCTAACTCTGTAGGTTACAAGTGCCAGGAGCCATGGAGGGAGGGTTACCTTATTTCAAGAGTCCCTCTGAAGATCTGCGGCCCAAGCAAATGCCACAGGATGGACAGCCATGAAGAATCCCCACACAACTCAGTGTACTTTGTTGGTCCAAAGCAGCAACCACAGAGAGACACCATATAATAAAGTTAAAGGAATCACGGAATGAGGCAAGCCAAGCATCACAACTCTAGAGCCCACCAGCGTACAATGCCAGCTTGGGAAAACTTAGGTATGAGACTACAGCTTTTGAGAGTTGCAGCTGAGCTTCATACAAGCAAAATCCATAGGAAGTGTCTTCTGGAGACACGGATCCAAAATCCTCCCAGTGTGTCCAAAAATGGGATCATGGAGCCAAAAGACAATTCTTTCTAATTGTCCTTACATTTAATTTGTTTGTCCTGTTGGGTTTTGCATTTATATTGGGACCAATACACACACTCACACATACACACACACACACAAACCACACTCCCTGCCAATGTTTTCTTCTTATTTCTTTCTTTGAAATGTAAATGTTCTCTTTTGCTTATTGCATCACTGTATTTTGGAAGCACATAACTTATGTTGATTTAATATAAAAATTTTTTTCACATCGGAAATCAACTTGTCTTAGATGGAACACACCTCAGAGTCTCACCTATGTCTGACTTAGATGATAAGTTTAGATGAGCCTCTGACTTTCTACTTCTGAGTCAGTGATGAACATAATTAAACTTTTGGGGACATTGGGATGAAATGAGTGAATTATATGTAGAAGAGATACAGTTATGGAATGTTTATGGTTTGAATATTTTATCCCCTCCAAAACACTTGCTGAAACTTAAAATCTATCAATTAAACACTATTAAAAGATTGAACTTTTAGAGAGTAAAGAGTGAAGAGAGCCACAAGGGCTCTGCACTCATAAAGAAATATATGATGCCCTTATTAAAGGGCTTGAGGAGGAATTGTGTCCCTAACCATTTCTTCTGTCCTTTCTTTCATGCGAAGACGCAGTGTTCCTCTTCTCTCCCAGAGAATGCAGCAATAGTGAACCATCATGAAAGCAGAAAAAACTGGTGCCACAGTACACCAATCTTGTTTTGTGTCATGTCACCATCTTGGACTTTCCTAGCCTCCAGAACCATGAGAAATAATTCCCATTGGCTTATAAATTACCTATGGTATTATAGCATTTCAAACGGACTGACCTAGTTACTAGGAGATACCTTGTCATATTTGAAAATATGACTATATTTGAAAAGTACTGGACAAAGTGTTTTTTGCAGAAAGTCCTTCAATTTATGTTTTGGTTAAGCTTTACCACAAATTTATTGAAGTTATACACTTGTAGTAATATTACTACAGAAATAAGTATTCAACATAATAAAATATTACTTAATACCTTAATCAAGTTTTATTCCTTAGTATTACTATAGTTCAAATCCACTATTTTCCATTTATACTAATATGTATCTTTGTAGTAAGATACTTCAGAAATGCATATAGTCCTCATTCCTTATCCATTTCTCCATCTGGCATCCAATAGCATTATTTCTACAAGAACAATTAACACTGATCATAGAAGAAATAGATAATTCAACCAGTAATATTTATAGTTTGAATACTCGAATTCCATAATACACAGAACAACTAGAAATTAATCAGTAAGGGAAAAGAATACTTATAAATGCTACTCTAACAGCATTTATAGACTCTCCCATCAATAACTGATGCAACTTTTCTCAGTATACATTGAAGATTCTCCAGAATAAATCCAAATTCCGTGAAAAAAGAGGAGGCCTCAATATAATTAAAGAGATTACATTAAATAATAAAGTAAAAAAAAATCAATACACAGGGAGATTTAGAAGATAATAAAAATACTTAATAATATTTGTCCTAAAATGCAATGGATCAATGCAAATTAAGGAAAATTTGAAAATACTTGATGATGAATGCAAAGTAAATAACAATGTACCAACACTAACAAAGTGTAGCAGCTATTTAGTGTTTAGAAGAATATACATTTTTACCTATATATAGGAGAATAATTATAGCTATAGAGCTAGATATTAACAAAAAACAACAAAACCAATATTCCACATTATTAAATTAGAAAAAAATTGAAAACTAAGCTCAAAACAATCAGCAGGAAAAATAAAGATTGAAAAATAAAAGATGAAAGGGAAAATAGGGAGAACAGTAGAAATGATCACTTAAGAGTTGGTTTCACATGTTAAAAAAAAAAACAAATACAAAAACAAAAAAACTATTAGCCAGAATGACCAAGGAAATGAAAAGAAATAAACAAAATAAATTTAAAAAAATGTATAAAAAAAGAAAGGAAATACAAATACAATCCAATTAATAATAGAAGGGGAAAACACTAATTAATTACAGAAATAAAAAGTTTGACAAGGGAAATGTTTCACAGTTTGTTGAGCCCTACAATATTTGATAATGCTGGATGAAATGGACAAATAATTTAAAATCATACAAAAATAACAAACCCATTATACTAGAAGGAATAATACAAATAGACATAATTATTAAGTGATTGAGTTAGTAATTAAAAGAACATTACAGGAAAAAAAAGGACCATAAATGCCTATTCTTGATGAATTCTAACAAACATTTTAAGTAAATAACACGAATCTTATTTTTAAAATGTGAAACCTTCATTTTTTAATTAGTTCATTATAGATATAAACATAATACTGTGGTTCATTTTGACTACTTACACAAGCATGGTCATAATGGCTCACAATTTCCAATCCCCTCACCTTTTGTTTTTTCCATGAACTCCTCCGTCCTATTGTTCCTTACCTTTATTTTGCTGAATTTTTCTTCTTATTTATTTTATAGTTTTTTTTTTTAAATTATGCTTATAGATATTACATAAAGGCTAAATCCACGTTTGTATATGTATACATGTTCCATAGAAAATTTGGTCATATTCATTTCACTGTTCTTTCCCTGATCCCCTTCAATTATTCATGGTATTTCCCTCAATATTTTTTCTTATTTTGTCTAGCTTCCTCATATGAAGAAGAAAACTTTTGCCCCTTGAATCCACAGGGTCTTGGTTATTTCACTTAACATGGATGTTTCCCCCATTTCCACCTATCTATCAGCAAATGCCATAATTTCATTCTCTTTATGGTTGAATAATATTCCCGTTGTGGTATATATACCAACTTTTTCGTTATTTAAACATCTGCTGATAGGGCCATCTGGACTGGTTTCATAACTTGGTTATTGTGAATTGTGCTGCTATATAACATTGGGTATAGGCTATATTTCATAGTATACGATTTTAAAATTTTTGGATATAAATACCAAGAGTGGATAGTGGGTTCATATGGTGGTTCCATTCCTAGCTTTTATTTTTATGTTTTTTTTTTGAAGAATCTCACCCATATAGCTTTCCATAGTGGGATGTACTCATAACTTGCAGTACCATAAACAAAAGTATGAGTGTAACCTTTTTTCCTTTCCCCAAATATTTTACAAAATATTTTTAAAAAATTTGAAATTATAAAAGAGGAGAGACACTACTACCCAAATCATTCTGTGAGACAATATTATTCTGATACCAAAAATAAGATAAGGACAATCATAAGAAAACCAGTAGCAGCAGTAAACAACAACAACAACAACAATAACAAAAAAAACAAACCAGATTTCAACAAGACATCAATGTGCACTTTATACACATAGGTAAAAAAAATTCCTTAACAAAATATTATCAATGAAAATTAAGAAATAAGTAAAAAAATTATTAAGCCCCATGTCAAAGCATTATTCCAGGCTATAAAAATGTTATCTATAAATTGAAAATTAATGTAATACATCCTTTAACAGGCCTAAGAAAGAAAATCACCTGCTTATGTCCAATGTGATACCAAAAAGCATACAGTAGCTCTGAACATTATCAATAAGAATTTTCTTCATTTTGTAATTTACCAAATGCTACAGCTAAAATTATGCATAGTGTTGAAAAAACTTAATGCTTTCCCTTATATAATCAGAGCACACAAAAGATTTCCAAACTCATTGTTCTTATTTACTAGAGTGCCTCTCGAGATCTAACAAGTTCATTAAGGCAAGAAAGGTGCTGTAACATGGGACTAGGAAAAAGAAAATAAGCCCAGTAAAACCTCAAGATCACAAAAATTAACAATAAATGAACCATGAACTTAATTTTGACAACCAAAAAAAAAAAAAAAAACGGCTATAAGAAAAGTACAGGAAAAAAAATCCTTTTTGGGACTTTAAGACTAGGAAAAGTACTTCGACTTCTGATGTGGGAAAACACAAATCCATAAAATTAAAATTAAACCAATTAAAAATGTGCTCTATAAAAGACCCTGTTAAGTGGAAGAAAAGACTATACTACACGAGAAGCAAGAGAGGATATTTATCAATCACATATCTATTGGAATTGCTATTAAATCTGTATAGCATACTAATTGGGGAACAAATTTTTACCCACATTCACATCCGATAGAGCACTAATCTCTAGAATACATTTAGTAACTCAAAATCTAAACAACACCAATAAAATAAAAATAAAAAAATAACCCAATCAATAAATGGGCCAAGGTAACTGAAAGACACTCTTCATAAGAAGATATAACAATCAATCAACAAATACATAAAAAATGTCCAACATCTCTGGTAATTAGAGAAATGCCAAATCAAAACCACTCTAAGATTGCATACTCACCCCAGTCAGAATGGCAGCTAGTAAGAACACAAACAACAATACGTGTAGCTGAGGATTGAGAAATAGGCACACTTATATATTGCTGTGGGACTGCACAAATAGCAGAATGGCGATTCCTATGAAAACTGGGAAAGGAACCACCTTATGACCCTAGCTCTCCCACATCTTCTAAAAACCCCCCCCCCAACCCCCCCGGAAAAAAAAAAAAAAAAACCCTTTTAAAAACAGCATACAGAGGGACACAGCCACATCAGGTTTAATAGCACACAATTCACCAAAGCTAAACTGTGGAACCACCAAGAATGCCCTTCAGTAGATAAATGGATAAAGAAAATGGGGCATATATAACACAATGTATCATTACTCCAGCAATAAAAGAGAATAAAATCATGGCATTCACGGTAAATGGATGACTTAGAGAATATAATGCTAAACGAATTAGCCAATCCCACAAAAACCAAAGCTGAATGTTTTCTCCTGATATAATAAAGCCAATTCACAGTGGGGTGGGAACAGGGACATAGGAGTATTGAGGAACACTAAGAATGGCCAATGGGGATGGAGGGGAAAGGAGGGGGCAAAAGGGTGAAGAAGAAAGATGGTAGGATGAGATTGGATATCATTACCCCTAAGTGCATGTAATGGAAAACACAAATGTGTGAATACATTGTATACAAACCAGAGATATGTGAAAACTGGCTACTATAAGTATAAATATGAAATTAATGCATTTCTGTTGTCATTTATAACAACGTTAGAACAAAAAAAAACAAAAATAAAAAAAAAAAAAAAAAAAATATAAAAAAAAAAAATACACAATAAACAAAAAAATCATGTAGCTGACAAAATACTACTAATCTAGTATATAAAAAATAACAACTTGAACAGGGCACAGTGGTGCACGCCTGTAATCCTAGCACTTGGAAGGCTGAGCAGGAAGATCACGAGTTCAAAGCCACCTCAGCAATTGTAGGCACTTAACAACTCATGAACCCTGTCTCCAATAAATACAAAAAAAGGGCTTGGGGTTGGCCCAGGGTTGAGTGCCCCTGAGTTCAAATCCCTGGTACCAAAAAATAAATAAATAAATAAATACAAATAAAGAAAGAAAGAAACAAACAATCTAATTAGAACATGGAAAAAGAAATGAACAGACGTTTCTCTGAAGAAGATATACAGATGCAAAATAATCACATGAAAATTTGTCACGCATCAATTAACCATTAGGGAAATGCAACTTAAAAACAAAATGAGATAGACTACGCGTAATTGGTTAGAATTCCGGGCAGGGGAGGAGGCTCACATCTCCAGGTATGAGATTCCTAACCTCCCAGGTGCCTCAGGCTGACCAGCTCCGCTGGCCAGCCCTCAGGTGCCCGACAGGAACTAATTGCGACACACTGCCACCACCCTACTCTCTGGCAGCCCTATGAATATGGGGTCCCCTCTGGGGCGGTCCCCTCTGATCACCAGTTTGCTACTTAAAGACTGCTCCGACTAAAACCAT
This sequence comes from Tamias sibiricus, assembly GCA_025594165.1. Lineage (NCBI taxonomy): Eukaryota > Metazoa > Chordata > Mammalia > Rodentia > Sciuridae > Tamias > Tamias sibiricus. The sequence goes on along the minus strand of JAKELJ010000151.1, from coordinate 33,320 downwards.
GCCTTGTTCTTCCCTTCCTTTTCCCATGTCCTTACCCTTCCTGTCCTTCCATGCCATCCATTCCCTACCCTTCCTCGTGTACCCCTAATAAAACCCTCTTTTCTACAAGGCGTCCCTGAGTGGCTTTTTCAATATATGGTGGCCCACTGCGGGGGCAAGTCTCCACCAGTGGACAAGGCAACAATGGAACAAGCTTTTGCCCGCCTTCCAACCACAGACTTTTTCCCCGCTGACCCTTCCACCACCAGGTCTCCATATGGGTAAGCTCCATTTCCATCTAGGGAGCTCTTAAACCCATCAAACAGTATGAATTTGCAATCTCCCTGTCATTTGTATCCTCTGCCGCTTCTTGCGCCCCCCCCTCCCCCACCAGTGAAGGCGACCTATGTGTCCGCCAATAGTCCCAGCCCAAAGCCCTAACTCCCTTCAGGCCATGGCTCACGTCTTTCCCATTCACAATGGGACACAGACCCCATGTCTGCCTGGCTCTAATAGACTGAGCCACAGACTTAAATTTTGCTTCAATCATCCATGCGCCTGTGCCCATTCTCATTCTCTCAGTTTGTAATTGATCCCATGCCTGTGCAGGTCCACCTCCTTTTCCACTACCCACCCTGCTCTGCTGCTCCTCCGAACTACTTGTAAGCCAAGCGTATCTCTACACGAGCAGGCCCAGACCCCGCTAGCGTTCTCGGTGCCAACGTGTCCCCGTTCGCCTACCAGTCCCCGCACCCCCAACCTTTCCAAGCAAAACGAAAATATGGGGGCGCCTTCTTTCAATCAATCACCTCAACTCAAACTCCTTCATCCTTCCAAGAGGAATGTAAGCCAACCTTTGGTCAGCTGATGTACTCTGATACTTTATTTTCTACTCTGGTGACCGTTTTAATTCTCAGTCTAGCAATCATTCGCATTGTCACTTCCCTTTCCATCCCATCCACGCCCAGACCACTGCCCTCTAAACACAGCTTTCTCCTTTGATTAACTTCACCAACCTCGCCTGAGTTTCCGAGATACAGCCAAAAAAAACTGCACATCGCGATTGGCCAAAAATATCCTCTACACAAATTCGGTTTTCCGAGTTTGGGTCAGTAGGACCCTGCTACTTTTCAGGAGCTGATTGAACTTGCCGACAAAGAGAACCGTGGAGAAGCTATCCATAGCGATTCAATTCTCTTCTCGGTCTAAACAACCCCTCACTATGGTTGCTCACACTACCTGTGCTTCAGCCCTCCTTCCATGCCGACCCGAGCGAGACATCACTAGTGACCCGGATTTTGACCGCAGGGTTATAGGTTCGGTCCCCCCCTTACCACCATTCTAGGAACCGCCCTACTCCACCCTCAGATCCGCCTCTCAGGATCTGCCAGCTCCTTCCTCCCCGCCCATTGCCTTAGGCCTCCTCTTCCATCTCATCCACCTATGTCATCTCCTGAGACCGAATCAGCACCTTCCCCCGCGCTCCTGGGCTTTTCCCAATGCAGTTTCAGAGCCCAATTCAAACTCACCAGCTATCACGCCGCTCAATTCCAACTTCAGTCCCTGGGGGGTATCACCAGTTCTAAAAGCAGCGGAACAGCTATGCAGCCCATAGCACCCTTGAGGAGGTAGTGGGGTGGAGGAGTGATTAAGTTTATGTTTCCATTTTCCATGGCAATCTAATCCCAGACTGAGAAGCCGATTGGATTCTTATGCTACAGACCCCACAACATATTTGAAAGAATTTCCAATGGGTCACCCAAGTGTATAATCTTACATTTCTGATGCTTACGTCATTTTTAACAAATACTCTCCTTCCAGAGGAGCAAAGACAAGTCTGGGAACAGCAAGAGACAAAGCAATGAGACTTAATAACAGAACTAATCTGGACTTTCCCAATGGTCCTGAGGTGTGCCCAGACACAATCTGAACACGGACTATAATTCATCAGGGGGCGTGACCTTTTAAGAGACCAGTTTTATCACTTGCATAGTGGCTGTCTTAGCGAGCAGCTCAGAAAACCCCGTTAATTTAATTTAATTTTGATAAAGCTGCATAAAATTATACAAAAAGAGAAGAGACTCCCTCTGAGTTTCTTGATTGGCTGACAAAAGTTGCCTCCAGCGGTACAACGAACCTAGACCCCAAGGTCCCCAGGGGCCACCAAGTCCTTTCCTGACTTAGTTTATATCCCAAAGCTATCCTGAAACATACAGGCTAAATAAGAAAGTTGGAAGTCAAGGGCCTAGCAACACTCTCAGACCAAGATTTTGGCCACAGCCTTAAGGCATGTCTAATCGAAAAGAAGAGATGGAGCATTGCAAGTTTCAAAAATATGAACGATCAAGTTTTCAAATGCTGGCTCAAGCCATATGGGGCCCCGACGCTTCATAATGCTCAAAAAAACAGGGGTTTGTAATCCAACAGGGGGAACCCCAGGTCCTGCTATAGGTGCAAGAACAAAGGACATTGGGCTTTGGGCCTGCCCCTAATCCCAAGCCCCTAAGTGTCCAAACGCCCTAAATGTTTCTAAAAGGGGACACTGGATTTGTTGCCCAATTCCCCGCAGGGGACTGGACCAGACACAAACCCCCACCTGCTGGCACTGGCTAACAGAGGCACTAATGGGCCCAGGGGCTCCTTTCCCGACCATTGACAATCGCCGTGCAGAGCCCCAGGTTACCTTTCTTGTTGAAGGCCGCCCCATAAATTCCTGCTGGACACAGGAGCCACTCTCCCCTCGGTCTTGAAGTAGTTCTGGGCCCACTACCATAGCACCAACCCCTAATGTCTGGGTAGAGGTAAATTGCAATTCGCCCCTGCAAGTTCTCCTGTCTGTCTTGCTTGCTATCACCACCACCTAATCTCCCATCAGTTCCTAGTAATACCTCAATGTCCCCTGTGCTTTAACTGGCTGAGACAAACAGGCCAATTTCGGCTCATTGTGTTCTCTAATCTGCCTAACTCGTAATGTGCTCCCTAGTTCGACTCACTCCATTCTCCACACCTGTCTTTCTTTTTTGCAGTTTAGAGGCCACTAGTGCCTCTAAAGGAACCCCCAACCCCTACCAATGTGGGAAACCACCCAACTCTCTACCCATGCAAGAAAATCCCTCAGCCCTCGACTGATGCAGAAACCCTACCAGTACCCTGCCCCCACTGATCTGGTAGACCCCAAAGTTATGGGACATCCTGACCCCTTCCCTTGCCATTTTGCGACCCAGGTACAAAATCCACCTTAAAGAACCCCGTGTTTTCCCCAACAGAGGCCCAATATCCAATTTCCCCACCATTAGCCTTAAAGTTCTCGCAACCCATTATTTCAGATCTTCTGTGAAAACGTTTTCTCAGACCCACTCAATTCCCCTTTTACATACCCCTATATAGGTGATACCGAAGTCAAATGGCTAGTTCCAAGATCTTATGGCTCATCAACGAGGCGTCAGGACCTATGTCCCCTGTGGTACCAAATCACTTAAACCATTCTTTCCCTAATTCCTTCCATATCTACCTATTTTTCAGTTATTGTCTCAAGATGCCTTTTTCAACTGGCCCTTTAGACTCATGTGTCGCAAGACCTCTTCCTCAACTTGGACTGACCCCGGACACACAATTGACCCAACAACTGACTCTGGGACAGTCCTCCCCAGGTTTTCCCAGACAGCCCTCATATCATTGTACAGACACTGGCTGCTGACCTCAAAGAACCCTTGAAATCTCTGATTCCACTCTCCTGCAGTAAGAAAGATGATCTTCTTCCTCTGCATCCCCTTCCTTTTTCCACACACGTGAGGACTCCTTGCACTCTTAAATTTTCTCTCCTCTCATGGGTTATTGTGTTTCCCCTCTAAGTGCCACTTGTTAAGATACCCGGTAGTTTACACTAGGAGTTCCAGATTTCCCATCAGTCTAGGTCCATTACTGGTAGACAGAAAGACTCTCATTGAGGCTCTCCTGTCCCCAAGACAAGGAAGAGAGTCTTTCCATCCTAGACTACAAGATAATTCCATGCCTGGATTCCCAATTTCTCTCTTTATGCAAAAGCCCCTAAAGAGGCATTGCTAAGGGGGTTAAAGAAAAGCCCCTCCCCAAAAGCATTCGGGCTGAGTAGGTATCTGCCAGCAGGCACAATACAAGCTCCACTCTTCACCTTCCCAGACCTTCATCAGCCATTCACCCTTTAATGTCCATGAGTGAAGGGTCTGACTCTAGTGTATTAGCCAACACAAGGCTTTCAACTTGCTGTGGTCACCTACCTTTCTAAACAGCTTGACCCCATTGTACATCGATGTGCCCCATGTCTTCAATCAGGCTCTGGCTGCTGCTATACCTACTCTACAGGAATCTAAAAAGCTGATCTTTGGTGCTCATTCACGATTGCCTCATCCCTCACCATTTAAAAATATTTACTAACCTATAAGAGCCTTCAAACTCTCCCACCCTGTCAGTTCTATCCACTGTCTCCTGCATTTCTTCTTTCTGCCTAACTCTCAAATCTCTTTCCAACCATGTTTCTCTTTACACCCAGCTTCCCTCCTCCCAGTCTCCTCAGAACCCCCCAGAGCATGAATTGTAGCATAAGATGCTCGCGGCATTAAATCCCCCACCCCTCTCAACATTCAAAAGGGACCACTTCCTGAACTCTTCCTATATTTGTTCACAGATGCACTCATTCATTAAGGATGGGCAACATTTTGCCAGTTACACCTGTAGTCTCCCTATCAGAGGTCTTTGAAGCAGCCCTCCCACCCTCCAACACCACAAAACAACAGGCTGAGCTAAAACTGTTATTCGGCCTTCGAATTAGCTCTACCAACAACCTCACCTCTACACAGACTCACAATATGTTTATACCATATTTTGCTTTCTCATTCGTACTATGGAAAGAGTGAGGGCTCCTGACCACAAAAGGACTCTGCAATTACTAATTCAAAATATCAAAGCTCCTGCAAGCCTCTCTTCTGCCCAAACTAATAGGGATCTCCCACTGTACCTTCACACCAAAAGTGGGGACTCTCCCATATTCCAGGAAAACACGAAGGTGATAGGGCAACAAGGAAGCACACTATCTTTCTCCTTCTCTTCTGGCTCCAGTCAATCCACTACCCAGACCTCGCACATTGCCTTCAGTACAGTCCAATCCTCTCCATTTCCATTCTCTCATTCCATCTAACCCTCCAGACCCTTAAAAAACTTTCATACCTCTTTTCCTCATCCCAACTCCAAGGACACGACAGTTTTCTCCTCAACTCACCATCCACGTGCACTGCATGTCAGCACACCAACACATAAACCCCCTTACCCCATGAACAATTTTTCCTCTCACCAATCTCAAGGTCAGCTTCCAGGACCTATTGGCAAATAGACTTCACACATGCAACAGTCCAAAACACAAATATCTCCTGGTCTTGGTAGACAACCTTCACTGAATGGGTAGAAGCCTTCCCTAACTTGCCAAAAAAAGGGCCTCCACAGTAGCTTCTATTGTAGTCTCAGAAATTATTCTCCTGCATCAGGTTGCCCATGACCATACAGTCTGTACAACGCCTGAAATTTGTCTCTTGAGTCACCCAAAATGTTTCCTACATCTCTTAACTTACCTTGGCCACATTCACATCCCATATCACTCCAAGTCTTCAGGGAAGGTAGAGATAACCAATAGATCTCATAAGAATATTCTTTTTTAAAAATATATTATTTAATTTTTATTTATAATACTAGTATGTATTACAATTCCATAATGCACATATAAAGCATCTTTTTTACTACAACTGTTTGATAAAAAGTATATGGTACCATTTCAGGTCTTCAATCATGCATTTAGATAATGATATCCATCTCATTCAACCACCACCTTAACTCTCCCTGGAGCTTCACTTGGACTGGTCAAACTACTTTCTCTTTGCCCTCTTCAGCTCTGAGTTCCACCCGAAAGAAACCTTCCATTACTAACCCCTTTTGGAGTTCATGTTTGGGTTGTCCACCTTCCACCTGGTATTTCCCTCATTAAAGGACCCGTTGCCCAAAGATTTCCTTCTCCTCTCTTATCCTCTCAATCAGACCATCATCTATGGACATGCCAAGATTACATCCTGATACTGCTGACCCAGTAGACTCACTGCTTTCATTCCCATTAACACCTGTTCTTGGGTATATTCCTCCCCTCCCCCAGGACAACGGGATCAACTCACTTTTGCCCCAAAGTGGACAGGCCCCTTCCAGGTTGTGCTGTGCAACACCCACATCTGCCTAATCTTCGTGAAAGACTCTCAGGAAATTTAGACTTCCATGGCTCATATTTCCAGACTGAAGCCAGCTGCTCAAACCAACTGAAGATCCACGAAAGGACGACAAACAACTACCTCAGTAAACTTGTTCTCCATTCCTAACCGGTCCCTAAAAAAAATTATTTCTCTCAGTGTCCCTGATTAATACGACTCAAAATAATCCTTTTCTGTTTTTCTCGTTTGGAACCTTTAACCAGTTTTCCTCAGGGATTATCAACTGTTGAAAAAAACCAACCGGATGGACTTTCCTAACAGAGATGACTTAACTCTCTTCAGATCATCCTGCTCCGAGAGCCCCTAACCTGCCACCATGCTCTTATGATGTGCCCACGCACTATCCATTGGCCTCTTCACTGTAAAGTCCCACCGGTGGAATACAGTAGCATATGGACAATAACCCATCTCTCACCTTCTTTCCCTTGTTTGCTTTCATATAGAGTTACCTGTAAACTCGCAAGACCTACAATTTCTACATGCTCTTCGAGAGGATAGCCAGCAGACCCCTCTTGACTTTTCTGTAAAACAGAATCTTGGTTTGACACCCTCACTGATTCTAGGGCTTCAAGAAACTTCATCCATCTCATACCTAAGAGATTCATCTTTTCCATACCTTACCGATCCTGGGAATTTTATCCACCCTCAAGCCGTGAACTGCCTGCCTGCATCTGCCCCTCCCCTCAATAGCACCCCATGTCCACCTACCATTTCAGCTAGAAGCAGCCAGATCAAAACACGACACCATGCTTCCTAAAAACAAAAAGAGGGGGAAGTTGGATTACCCGGGCAGGGAGGCCATACCTCCCAGGTAGAGGTCATAACCTCCCAGTGCCTCAGGCCTGACCAGCTCCGCTGGCCAGTCCCTCAGGTGCCCGACTGAACCAATTTTGACACACGCCACCCACCCTCGACCTCCAGCAGTCTATAGAATTTGGGTCCCCTCTGTGGTCCCTCTGAACACCCGTTCAACCTACTTAAGAGCCCTGCTCAGGACTGAAATTGTGCTTTGTACTTCCTTTTCCCATGTTCCCTTCCCTTCCTGTCCCTTCCATGCCACCCATTTCCCCTACCCTTCCAAGTGGCACACAAATAAACCCCTTTCCTACAAGGCATTTCCTGGTGTGAGCTTTTTCCCAATAGTAATTCAGAACACTACACTAAAAAATAGTGAAAAACATCACAGGCAAAAAAGTGCAGAAATGCGATTACTATGTGTTGCTGTAGAAGTTAAATGCTACTGATTCGGAAAACGTTTGACATTTTCTTAAAAACAAAAACATTAACTAACCATGGCAAACAAGCAATGTACTCCTGAACATTTATCCCAAGAAATGTGAGACATACATTCACACAAATCCTATACAAGAACGCTTTTGCAGCTTTATTCATAATAGCCCAGAATTACAAATAACCCACATGTCTTTCAGTGGTAAATTGTTTTTAAAAAAGTGTGAGACATCCATTTCCTGCAGTACAAGTTCAATCTTGTCCTCACAAAAATTCATAAGTTTTCAACACCTAATAGATTGATTATATGTACAGATGAGATATTTTTAGTTGTAGATGAACACTACAGCTTTGATTTGAGTTTATTTTTTGTGTGCTGAGAACGAACTCTGTTGCCTCTTACATGCTAGTCAAGTGCCTCTACCAACTCGAGCTACAACCCAGCCCCAACATGAGGTAATTTATGTAGGAAATTAATCTAAAATGAAGTCATTGGGTTTTGGAGACCAAAATATCAATATAACTGATAACCTGATAAGAAGAGGAAATTTGGCAAGACACTTGGAGAGGAAAGAGTACAGACATAAGGAGAAAGATGGCTAATCTACAAGGCAAGCAATGGCTCTGGGAACACATTAATCCCTTGTGAAGCTCAAACAGACCCAACCCTGCCATCACCTTCATTACTTCTCTACCGCTCCCAAAGTTGATTAGAAAATAAATATCTTTGTTTAAGTCACCTCAGTACTGTGGTAATATGCTCAGTAACATCCCTAACAACAATTTTAGTCTTGTGATGTTAATTTATATGTGTTTTTACCTGCTAGGCCATACTACCCTATATTGGTCGTAGCACTGGTCTAGATTTTGTTTTGAATGTATTTTATATGAGATTTCACATTTAAATAAGTAGACTTTCTTCTCCCAAATGGCACCTGTTCCTCCAATTAAGCTTACCATGACTGGGAGGCAAATGCCCCACCACATGAACCTGCTGAAGGAGCATCAGATCTCACTCCCCTCAAACAATGGTGCATTGGGTTAAGCCTGCCTGGGCCAGGGTGCAGGCCTAACATCATGCATATTTGTGGAGAATGGAAAGATATACTGAAAATTTGTGAAGAAAAAAAAAAAAAAAACTCTGCCAATATAATAGTTTACCAGCAAAAGCTATCCTTCATAAAAATAAACAATAAATAAAACCTATCAACAAGCCAAAATCTAAGGGAGTTTAATTACCAGTAGGCTTCCCTAGAGAATTCCTAAAAAGCATTCTTTAAAGCTAAAAGGAAAAGCTGTACATTAATAACAAAATAACATGTGAAAGTAAAAAAGTACAATGGTATTATTATTTTATAACACAAAGACATGCTCAAAATTTCCTCATACTATAAATCAGTAAAGTACTTTTTGTGCTTACTACAAAGTTTAAATTCTGTAGGAAGGGATAGGTGGAGCAATAAATAAGGAAGCTGAATAAGATCCTTGGTGGTCTCTCCTTAGAGACCAACAACAAGCTCCGGAATTAAGCTATAGGATATCAGGTGACAGAACAAATCCACTATTTTAGTAATAACAAAAACAAAAAGCCTGTACACAACAGTGAAGAAGCAGAAGAGAAGGAGTTGTCCTCATAACCCTTCCCCCAACTCTCAGCAACCCAGGTGCCTCCTACTTGGGAGAGGAAAAAAAAAAATAAGGCCTATCTAAACACAGTATCCAAGCAAATGGAGGCAAACCCCATATGCTTTGCAAAGCCCCACAATGCCTACCCACCAGGGATCATTACATATGGACTGAACCCCTGGAACTGCATTAAACTAGGTGTCAGAGTACTGCCACCAAAATTCTTCTTTAAAACTCAGGCAGCTGGAAGTCAGGCGTGAAAGCTAAGCATGGAGTTTTATCTTCAGAGCCCAGTGCCTGTCCTGCTACAGTGATAAAAAGGAAACACTGAGTAAATAACAGAAGGGAGGCCCTTATAGAGGCCAAAGAACTCTTACAACAGAGCCACTCTAGACCAAGCTCTGGCATCAGATAGAGACCTGTGGTCCTGTGAGACACATCCAAATTTTAGCTGCAGGCAGTTCTAGCCTTGCAGAGGGCTTGGCAACACTGCCCTGCTCTGTAGACTAAGCAGGTCTTTGCTGCTGTGAAAATCAGGTGTGTACCCAGCTTATAGCTAGCCTTGTGGACCCAGGGAATGTTTTCACCATCCATCCTTCACCTAGGAACAGCATAAGGGAATTGCTCATATAGGACTCTAGAATTGACCAGGCATTAGAAAAGACCTGCACTCAAATTTCAGACTCATGGGTCAACATGCAATCAGCCTTACTATACCCCTCAGACAGTGCAACAGTCTTTGAGTGGCCGGTGTTGGTAGAGCATGACCCAGCTTCAGAATCAGCCAGAGTGGCCAAGATCTATTTCACCAACACTACTAAACTCCAAACTGAGGCAGCATAGCATGCCACAAGAACCCTATCACTGGGAGTAGGACAGGATAGTAAACCTGAGACTTTATCCTGGAAATTGGTGGTGGACTCTCGTGAAACCTAACAGTGGACGATCCTAATGGCCCCTGAGGACAAGAGACAAAAAGGCAGTCAATATATGTACTGAAATATTGGGTCATAAAGATGGGGGGCTGAATTAGGAGAAAAAAATGCTAATGCCTTCAAGCAGTTCCCACAGCTCCACCTGTTTGCCAAGGTGACCTCGCCTCCAGGGAATTATTCCATTCCTACCCTGCAGGAAGTTGTCAGAATTGTTAATAGCCTCCCTGAGCTGCTTTCTTCCACCTGATTACTCTCACATTTGGCCCACCTTCTGGTCACTAGTTAGTTTGCAGGATCGGGGGGGGGAGAAGCAAATGAGCAAAAAAAAAAGGAAATCTAAAAAACATAAAAGGGGCAAAGCACACACCCACATTCTCAGACACTCACACTGAGGGACCCATTCAGCTTTCAAGAGGTCTATTTCTGTTCTAACCACGCTTTAAATAAAACTTGCTTTCTATATTTTCTTGCATTTCTCAGTGTGTTCATCTTCAACATCTGGGGAAACAGAACTTGGCCCTGATTGAGTCTCTTTACTGGGCATCAACCCACCCCCATCCCTAGTCCTGCCTACAGATGGATATATCTGATAGCCTAGTACCAGGAAAATCATGTAAAGTACCAGTCTATCAGAATTCCATTCCACCTAGATCACTTGTGGCTGCTTGCAGTGGTCTTAAACCACCATCCTGCCTTAGCAGTAGATAATCCAGAGAAGTGTGTGCGTTGGCCTAATCCCATTGTTCAGCAGTCTGAGTGGACGTGGGCTCAGGGAATAATGTACCTGGCAACCTTGAGTCCACAGGTTGTGACATAGGGCTGAACTCACATGATCGGTGTATGTTATGTCTGCTCAAAGCAAGCCAGACGCCTACAGTATTGGTGGCCCAAAGGTAAATAACCAAGAAAGAAACATCTAGTTCCTACCCCTGTTGCAGGGAGAAGCTTGGGGGAACAGACTAGTCCTCTTAGGTACTTCTCATTTCTTTCTGAATGATATACTGAGTTTTTGGGGAAAAATCCTGGGCTTGGATTGCCCTTTTATACTGAAACAGTGACAATAAAGACAACAGACTCCTGCAAATCAAGAACTGGTGCCTACCTATGGCTGAATTAGAGTGACAAAAGCTACAAGAAAATAAAATAGAGCTCTAGAAATTATGGAAAGACAACGTCAAATTGCCAAAATCAACAAGAGTTTCCAGGAAACCATGACATTTCCTAGTACTCAAATAAGGAGCTAGAAACTGACCAGTCCAACTAGTAGGCATGGAAGAACTCTCAGGGAATGTAAATGAATTGTTTTAAACAGATTCATTGAGCTTGAAGTAAACACAGGAAAAACCTTTCAATATTCTAGCAGAAAAATATAAAGAGAAATTGAAGTAATCTTAAAATCAAGAAAAAAAATTTTGTACTGAAAAAAGACCAGCAAAATTTTAAAACAGGATAAAAGCATCATGTAGGATATATCAACCAGAAAGAAAAAAATAGTCATTCTGAGACAGACCACTCTGAAAACGCACAGCTGAAGGAGAAAAAAGAAAACAAAGAATACATGAAGGAGGTCACTCATTGACTGCTGCTAGACCACCACTGTTTGCCCATTGCCTGCCTTTAGCCACACATTGCACACCGAAAAACCATGCCAAGTCCCACCCTTCGCCTTACATACTGTCCACATACTACCCACACATCACCCCCAGAGCACCCACTGCCTGTGTGCTGCCTGGAAGTCCATTTTCAGGTATCTGCCTATTTGTTTACATGGCTACGGCCATCTGGGAATACTGGCCAGGACCCTGGGAGTCCGGACCAGGGGGCCCCTGAAGGTTTTGCTGCCACCATCGCCAGCATCTCAAGCATGGCTGCCTCAGTCTGGGAAAAACTGCCGAGGACCTTGAGATAAATTGTGGGGTACCTGCAGGTCTGGTTGCAAAAAAGGTTCTCCTGCTGGGTGTGTTAGTGGCTGCCCATCTGGCTGCCCTCTTTGCAGGGTTGCTCCTTTGTTGAGCATATCCCTGGATGTTTCTCTCAAAGTTGAAATGACATTGAGATCCATTGAATGCAGCAAGAGAGAGCCTCTGAATGAGAGAGAAAGGGCATGGCAAGCCTGTGGAAAGCAAGATACTCGGGCTGTTCCCCAGGGGATTAGCGACAGGTTGAAGAAACTGGAGAAAATCAGGGTTCTCCCTCCAGCTCAGAGAGTCCTGAGTGCAACAGCAATGGAAGATCCAGCTACAACAGGTGGGAAGACTGGAAGAGTGCATGAAGGCATCTTGCTATATATCTCACCCGAGCCACTTGTCTGGCACCCACCAGACTGGAGCTACCAAGACAACACTTCAGACAGCCGCACCTATTGGTAAAGCATTAAGAGCTGAAAAAATTTTTGAAAGATAAAGAGGCAATTGTTCAACTTTCCATAGATACTTTCTTTTCTTTCCTTTCTGTTTTTCTTTTCTTTTCCCCCCTCTCACTTCACATCTCTACCATATTTGAATACAAATATTTTTCCATCATCATTATTGAGGAATGCAATGCCTGAATAGTATATTACAGTATTGTTGTGTATTCTTGATATTTTTACCTTCTAAAAAAAAAACCAGTATATATTTTTTGTCTCACTTGTCTCCCTGGATGCCTTTCTCATCTCTCATGCTAAAAACCAACTCTATAATACCTCCTTTGCTCTTACAATAAAACTTTTACCTCTATCTTCTCCTCCTTTTCCCTCACAAACATCACAAGCTCAGACTACGTACTGTTCCCCTTTTTGTCCATCATTTGAAATGGTTAACCATTTAGCAAACTTACTGTTTACATTATAGAACATAACTGGCCTAAGCTCATCAATCAAAAGACATACATTAGAGCAGATTGGATTAAAAAAAGAGACCCAAAAAATATGCAGTTTCAAAGACACTCAACTCAAAGGAAAAGACATGCACAGACTGAAAGTGAAAGATTGGGAATAAAAACATATACCCACTGTGACTGAGAAAACAAGCAGGAGTTTTCTGTCTCATATCGATAAAGTGGACTTCAAACCAAAGTGAGTCAAAAGGAATAAAGGACAATTTCATCCTGCTTAAGCGGAATCGTAACATCAACAAGACATAACAATTGGAAATATAAATGCCCCAAATAAGGTTCAGCCTTCCTCTACCTCCATCAGCTTGTTCCCTCTTTGTACTTATTTTTAAATCCATGGGGAAAAAAAAATACTGTCTGCAGAACCCATAGCAGGAACCACATCACAGGACATACTACGGTGCAACACCTCACTAACTGCAAGATTAACGTGACCTCTAGATGTCTCAGTGTCTTCAATTTGTCACTACAATAATCAGAGTTCCCAGGAGGAAACATCCAAAACACTGATACCTGGCTATATGCCAGTACCTAATACCAACTCCTAGAATTTAGATGAGGATAAGATTGTTTTGGTTGTTATAATAAAGGGCGTTCAAACACTACACTACGGTAATCTTCTCCAAAGAATTCAACTAACATACTAACATGTTGTAGTATTGATTGCTGCCCTAAGTGACACCTGAGTATTGTGATATATAATTGGAATTGCCAAACAGAAAAAATCCTACATCCAAAAAAGAGAAGTAATTTTGGGTTGGGTTGCGACCCAACACACTTAAAGGTATGTCTTTCACCCCCGTTAGTAACTGGTGCTCCAAAAGACACATGCTGTGTATCTATAGTCAGAACAGAATCCCATGAGAGTCAAGACTGCTTTTCCCCACAAGATCATAAAGATTTACTTGTATTCATTCTGTTTCTTCTCTTCCTCCTCCGCACTGCTGCCCTCTTCCCTCTTTCTCTCCTCCTCCACCTCTCTCATTTTTTTTGGGTACCCAGGATTGAAATCATGTATAGCCCACTATTGGCTGAGCAACATTTTCCAGACATCTATGTTTTATTTTGAACAGGTCTCACAAGTTGCAGAGGCTGGCCTAAAACTTGGTGATCCTCCTGCCTCAGCCTCACCGATTGCCTGTGTTTACAGACATGGTGCCACGTAATAGTATCCTATTCCCCCAGTTGGACTCTTGAGCCATTTTCAGTTAATTTTTTAAATGTTGTGATGTAGGAAGTCATTTTCATTCTTTTGCTTTGAAATGTTCTAGTTTCCTTAGAACAATCATATGTTGGAAAAGAATCTTTTTTTTTAATGAAATATTCAAAATGTTTACACCCTTGAACTCATGTATAACTGTTGTATGTTTACAAACAATCACAACATTTTTCTAAGACTCTACTCACTTTTCTTCATTTTTTCTTTCCTGTTCTTTAGAGTGGTAATGAGCTCTCTGCTGTATCTTGTTTTTTCTGATTCTCTCCTCTGCAGTTCACAATTAGCTCATATTAGTTAATTTTTTTCATTATAGTTTTGTCCTTTTCAACTTCCCAGAATTTTCATTTGATTTTTAAAAAGAAACCCCAACAATTTCGTACCTGTTATTGACAGTCTTTATTTAATACAACATTACCAAACACCTTCCTTTCCACATTAAATATAGCTTTTTACAACTCTTTAAATATAGCTATAATGGCTCTTTCAAATCTGTTTTATTAAGGCCAACCTTTGGCCTCTCTTACATAAAGTTTTCTTGTTTGACTGCTTCTTTTTATGCAATTGTAATCTTTTCCCTGTTTATTTGTACACACGACAACTTTTTTATATTAAAAAATTTGTCCTTCTAAATATAAACAGTAGTATCTCTATATAATGTGATTTCCTCCTGTCCTCAGGGCTTGTTTTTCTTTCTCTTTTCTTTTTTTTTAATTGACTAGTATATTTGGATTGTCACAGTTTAGCTATTTTTCTCCAACATTTCAGAGATTTCCCTTCCATCTTTTTTTGGATGGTCAGAGAACAAAGACCGAATCCCTTTGTGAAGTTAAAATTTTATACTGAGCCTTTCTTTTTCTTGTGATACATTTCTTCCATTGAGAATAGAACTATAGCTTAGAAAAGTCCAAGTTTAATTGATGGTTTGTGTACAAGTTCTATCATAAGTAAAAGCCTATGGACACAAAGATCTTTTTCACACTTCTGTCCTAAGAAAATTGATTTTTTAAGTAAAAATAGTTGTAGAGTTTGGTATAGATTTTCTGAGCGTTACTCTCAAACCTGAATTCGTTGATGCAGTTTATGTAAAAATATCATAGTACTTAGGAAAAATAGTTGAGGGGTCAACAAATGTGATATGGACAATCTCAACCACATTCTAAGTGTCTGATTTTTTTTCTAGCCTCCGTGCATGTTTTAATGGTATAAATAAACTAGGACATAAGAATTTTAGAAGGAAATCTGTAAATTGTATTTTATTTAATTTATTCTTATTTTTTTTTTTTTTTTTTTTTGTGTGTGGTACCAGGGATTTGAACTCAGGGCACACTCGACCACTGGCCACATCCCCAGCCCTTTTTTGTATTTTATTTAGAGACAGGGTCTCACTGAGTTGCTAAGTGCCATCGCCATTGCTGAGGCTGTGCTTTGAACTCGCGATCCTCCTGCCTCAGCCTCCCCAAGTGCTGGGATTACAGGCGTGCAAGCCACCGCGTCCCGGCTTAAATTTTACATTTTGCAAATTTTTGTAATGGAGATTTTAAAAACCTGATAGCTAATACATACATTGAACGATTGTATACACTGACAGAGGATCACATAATGGATATGAGTCATAACCCCATGCTCCATAATTATTCATATTAAAAAAGCAATTGTTCATGATAATAAAATTGCAGATATAATAATACAATAAAAATGCCCCACATAAATGGAGAATTTACATACACCAATCAAACTCTTATCAATTTCAATAATCAAATAAAACCACAACACAACAACACTGGATGAATTTAACACACCACTCTCAACCCTGGATAATATTCCAACAAATGAAACTCTATAGAACTAAATAAACAATCAATGATTTACACTTTAACAAAATAATTAGAATATTCCATCCATTCACAATGAATACACTTTTTCTTCTCAGCAGCACCTGGATCCTTCCTTTAAATAGACCACATGTAATGCCACAAAGCACTCATTAGCAAATACAAAAAAAAAAAAAAAAAAAAAAAAAAAGAAAGAAAGAAAGAAAGGAAGGCAGAAATACAACCCTGCAATCTATCAATCATATGAAATGAAAATTAGAAATCAATGATAAAATAAAAAATAGAAGCTACTCCACTAACAGGAAACTAAAATACAAGCTAATTGCATGATGAATGGAAAACAGAATAAATCATGGATGAAAAAAAAAAAAATACTTAGATGTAAATGATAACAACACCAATAGCACATATTGAAATCTCTGGGACACTATGAAGGCAGGACTAAGAGGAAAGTTCATTGCATTGAGCTTCATGTCATTAAAAATAAAACAGTCAACAAATAAATGACCTAAAATTACATCTCAAAGCCCTAGAAAAAAGAAGAAAAAAATCAAACTACTCAAAGCAGTAGAAGAAGACAATCAAATAATTAAAATCAGAACTTAAATCATGAAATTGAAACACAAGAAACAATTCAAAAAAATTGGACAAAACAAAAAGATGGTTCTTTGAAAAAATAAATAAAATTGATAAACCCTTAGCCATGCTAATGAAGAAGAGAAAGATAACACAAATTAACTAAAATTTGTGATGAATAAGGTAAAAATCACAACAGACACAAGAGAAATACAGAAGATAATTAAGAAACTATTTTGAAAATTAACAACTGCAATAAAAATAGAAAAACTCAAAGACATCAACAGAGTGCCAGCGGCCCACCAGGCCGAACCGAGCATTAACAAGCGCAGCTGCTGTGGTAGCATTGCAAGTATGGGAAGTGGGCAGACCACGGCCTCGAACAGCGCAGAATAAAAGAGACCAAAGCGAGCACGCCTCACAGACATTCTTTCCGCATAAATGCCCGAACGGGATCTGCACACATCAGAAGTACACAACACGAGTACCGGGAATACTGCTGCCCCCGGGGGGACCGGAAACGGCGCCGCATTTTGGAGAAGGCTGCGGCTGACACGGACAAAGAAATTGGAGAAGAAAAACAGTTGCAAAGGCATCCAGAACAATCCAGTGCGCCGAGAACAGCAAACACCTGGTGAAACGCGTAACAGAGCAGCCAGCAGGAAGGGCCTGCCTGAGGCCAGCACAGCAACCACAAGAGCAATAACCGGTGGCGAGTGGGGAATGCAATGGCGCTTTTTTGATGAAACGCAATCTTGATGCGATTCTCCCAGTACTGACACGACACCCCCCACCCCCTAGCCATTTATTCCTCTGAGCCAATCTGCCACTGGCCAAAGCTGCAGACTAGACTCTACTGTGACTGTCTTGGCGTGTCCAAGTCAACTGGCTTAAACTCCAACTCTGTTTTTTTTTATGTTGTTTGTTTGTTTATTTGTTTTAGTTTTTGTTCTGTTTGATAGAGGATTATTTGTGTGTCTGTGTTCCTCTTTCCTTTCTTCCCTTCTCACTTTAGTCTCTTCTGCCCTCATCTTTATCTACTTACACCCTTCCATTGTGTACTCATCATAGTGAAAACTAGATATACACAGAAATATGGACTTTCTTAAAAAGGGGGGCCTGGGCAATTGAAATATACAGAAAAGCGTGTTATATTAGTTTTAATAATCTCTATTTTCTTGACTCAGTTCTCCTCTCCATCTCTCTTACAATAATTTCTTAATTCTTTATTTATCTTGCATTGTACCTTTTTTTCTTTTCCATCTTCCTTATCTTTCTTTCCTCAAAGGCTAAATAAGTATGGTTTAAATACAATCGTCTCTCCTCTAAATTGCTCACTCCATTCTCTTTTCTATCCAGTCTGCAGATATTTAAACCACTTTCTATAAATTCTACTGTTATACTTCCTAAGAAAGACATCTCAGTAATCTCACTTGCTTTCTTCCTAAACATATCATCTCTGTATCCAATACTGAAACAGTAAACCCCAACGCCAGCATACGAGTAAACTGAAACATATCTGGGTTAACTAAATCTGTACATTGTTGGTCAAACTGGGATTTGCTGTAAAAAATGTGTTTAGAGCTTAAATTGTAAGGTATTTATAAGGGGAACCATGCAAGATTGTAACCAAAGGATAAACTTAAGCTATAAGTGAAATTGAAATCGGCATGGTCCCACAGTTGCTAGGAGAATAAGACACACAAGCATTATGAAGAAGCAAGGAAGAAAGTGGCTGAAACCATATCACAGCCCCCCTCAATTGATCCATGGCAAGCACAGATGGTCAAAAGCCATATATGGAATTTAGAAATTACATATTCCAAATGTTATGGATCTTAAGATTGAAATAATAAATGAGACGGAAGACAAGTAGAGGCGGTAAAAGAGCATTTTGACAAAGAACGTCCCAAAAACAATACATAGAAAGCAAAAGATTACTTGAACAATAGGGAGATAGAGATTCTAAAGACAAACCCACCCAGAAATTCTGGAAATGAAAGAGAAAATAAACTAAACTAAATGCTCAATTGAAAGCATTCACCAACTATTAGAATCTACGATGCGGGAAACCACCTGGAAGAAAGGACCTAAGATAATGAAGACAAATATTTATCCTGGAGAAAAATCTAGAGGACACGGCCAAGAAGTAAGAAAACAAAGAACAGAGCATTCAGGAAATTATGGGATACAGCATAAAAAGACCAAACTTAAGAGTGATTGAGTAGAGGCAGGTGCAGAGTATTAAAACCAAAGGAATGAGTAAATTTATTCAATGAAATAATAGCAGAAAATATTCCCCCATGAGGAACCGAATGGCAAAACCAAAGTTCAGAGCTTACCGAACACCAAGCGTACAAAACCAGCAACAGATTCACACCAAAGGAACATTATAATGAAATTGCCTAATATACAAGGCAAGGAGAGAATACTAAAGCCACAAGAGAAAGGAAGCAGATTACAAATAGGGGGGAAAACCAATCAGATCATTGCTCAGATTTTTTCAACCCAACCTTAAAGCTAGAAGATCCTGGAATAGGCATATTTCAAGCTCTGAAAGAAAAGGGTTGTCAACCAAAGAATCTTATATCCAGTCAAAATTGAGCCTTAAGATTCGAATATGAAATAAAAACCATCCACGACAAACAAAAGTAAAAAGATTTCACAACTCGAAAGCCCAGCTCTCCCCATCTGAATATCTTGGGCAAAATTTTTCCACGAAGAAGAAGAAGAAAAATAAACATTTGAAACCAACAAAGGGATATAGTAAACTAAAGGAATTACCAACCAAGAGGAGAACCGAACCCAAATCAAGCTAATTACCATAGATACATTTAAAAATGGATGGAAATAAGAATCACATCACAATAATCAACCCTGAATGTTAATGGTCTAAACTCACCTTATAAAAGACAACAGAATGTCAGATTGATAAAAGAAACAACCCAACAATTGTTGCCTACAAGAAACACACCTCATAAAAAAGACATCAGCCTATTGAAGGTGAAAGGCTGGGAACAGTCTTATCACCACATGGGCTGCAGAAGCAGGCAGAGGTTTCCATTCCACATATCAATAAAGCTAGACTTCAACCAAAGCTAATCAAAAGAATAAAATGGGATATTTCTTACTACTTAAGGGAACCATCTCGTCAACAAGTTATAACAAGTTATAAATCTATATCCCCAAAAATGGAAGCACCAACAATCAACACACAAACCCTACTCAAGTTCAAGAGAAAAAATAGACCCACAAAACAGTTATTCTAGGACATCAACACACCTCTCACACAATGGGATAGATCATCCAAACAAAAGCAAATAAAGAAACATAGCCTTCGTTAAAACAATTAATAAACTTATACCTAACGACATGATATAAAATAATTTTATCCCTCAGTAAGCGAATACCCTTTCTTCCTCAGGCAGCACATGGCTCCTTTCTCCAAAATTGACCATATATTATGTCACAAGGCAACTCTCAGCAAATATACAAAAAAAAATAGAATCCTACCTTGCATCTATCAGACCAAAAACGGATGACATTGGAAAATCAAATGATAATACAAGAAATAAAAAAAACTACTCCAACAGCTTGGAAGCTAAACAACATGCTGCTTGAATGAACAAGTGTTGCAAGACGAGACCAAAGGAGGAGATTAAAAAATTCCAAGAGGTAAATGAGAATGCTGATACATCCATACAGAAATCTCTGGACACTATGAGGCAATAGTAAAGGAAAATTCATTGCACCTGAATTTCCTTCATTAAAAGAATAAACAACACAAATAAAGATTTAACTATCACACATCAAAGCACTAGAAAAAGAGGAACAGATCAACACTAAGAGCATAGAAAGACAGGAAATAATTAAAAATCAGAGCTGAAATTAAATGAAAGATGAACTAAAGAAACAATTCAAAGAATTGACCAAAAACCAAAATTTTGGTTCTTGTGAAAAATTAAATAAAATTGACAGACCCCTAGCAATGCTAAGCGAAAAGAAGAAGAGAAAAAACTCAAATTACTACATTCGTGATGAAAAAGGGGGAATATCACAACAAACACCTCAGATATTACAGAAGATAATTAGAAATTACTTTGAAAACTTGTATCTAATAAAATAGAAAATACTGAATGCATTGATACAGATTTCTAGAGTCCTATGATTTGGCCTAAACTGGATCTGGAGGCTATACACAATATTTAAATCAATTTCAAAAGTGAAGAAATAGAAGATGTCATCAAAAAATCTTACCAACTTGGGAAAAGTCCAGGGACCTGATGGGTTTACAAGCCGAGTTCTACAAGACTTCAAAGAAGAACTAATACCAATGCTCTTCAAAACTGATTTCAAGAAATAGAAAAAGAGGGAGCTCTTTCCAGACTCATTCTATGAGGCCAATATCTACATTAATTCCCAAAGCCTGGCAAAGACACAGCCAAAAAAGAAAACTTCAGGCCAATATCTTTAATGAACATAGATGCAAAAAATCCCCTCAACAAATTTCTGGCAAATCGGATACAAAAAAACATATCAAAAGATAGTGCTCACCACGATCAAGTGGGTTTATTCCAGGGATGCAATGGCTGGTTCAACATTCAGAAATCAATAAACATAATACATCACATCAATAGACTTAAAGACAAAAAATCATATGATCATCTCAATAGACGCAGAAAAAAGCATTTGACAAAATACAACACCCCTTTATGTTCAAAACACTGGAAAAACTAGGAATATCAGGAACATATCTCAACATTTATAAAAGCCTATTTATGCAAGCCCAAGCTAACATTATCTTAAATGGAGAAAAATTGAAAGCATTCCCTCTAAAAAACTGGAACAAGACAGGGATGCCCCCTTTCAACCACCTGCTATTTTAACATAGTACTGGAAACTCTGGCCAGAGCAATTAGACAGACGAAAGAAATTAAAGGATCCAGATAGGAAAAGAAGAGCTCAAATTAGCACTATTTGCTGATGACATGATAATATACCTAGAAGACCCAAAAAACTCTACCAGAAAACTTTTACAACTAGTAAATGAATTGGCAAAGTAGCAGATACAAAATCAATACCATAAGTCAAAGGCATTTTGTACATCAGTGACAAAGCCTCTGAAAGGAAATGATGAAAACTACCCATTTACAATAGCATCAAAAAAAAAAAAAAAATACCTGGGAATCAACTTAACGAAAGAGGTGAAAGACCTCTATAAGGAAAATTATAGAACACTAAAGAAAGAAATCATAGAAGAAACTCAGAAGATGGAAAGACCTACCTTGCTCTTGGATAGGTAGAATCAATATTGTCAAAATGTCCATACTACCAAAAGCATTATACAGATTTTAATGCAATTCCAATCAAAATCCCAATGTCATTTTTCAAAAGAAATAGAAAAAAGCAGTCATGAAATTCATCTGGAAAAATAAGAGACCCAGAATAGCCTAAAGCAATCCTGAGCAAGAAAAGTGAAGCAGGGGGCATCACCATACCGGACTTTAAATTATACTATAGAGCAATAGTAACAAAAACAGCATGGTATTGGCACCAAAACTAGACTGGTAGACCATTGGTACAGAATTGAGGACACAGAGACTAATACATATAATTTCAGCTATCTTATATTAGACAAAGGTGCCAAAATGTGGTACAGTGGAGAAAGGATAGCCTCTTCAACAAATGGTGCTGGGAAAACTGGAAATCCATATGCAACAAAATTGAAATTAAACCCTTATCTCTCACCATGCACAAAATTCAATTCAAAGTGGATCAAGGACCTAGGAATTAGACCAGAGACAATACACCTAATAGAAGAAAAAGTAAGCTCCAATTTCCAACATGTCGGATTAGGCCCCAAGTTCCTTAATAAAGAATCCTGTAGCGCAAGAATTTATTACCAAGAATTAATGAATGGGATAGATTTAAACTAAAAGCTTCTTCTCAGCAAAAGAAACAATCAGTGAGGTGAATAGAGAGCCAACTAATTGGGAACAAATATTTAAATACATGCACATCAGATAGAGCACTAATTTCTAGAATATATAAAGAACTCAAAAAACTTAACACCAAAAAAACAAAATAACCCAATCAATAAATGGGCTAAGGAATTGAAAAGACACTTCTCAGAAGAAGATACACAATTAATCAACAAATACATGAAAAAATGCTCAACATCGCTGGCAATTAGAGAAATGCAAATCAAAACTACTCTAAGATTTCATTTCACTCCAGTCAGAATGGCAGCTATCAAGAACACAAACAACAATAAATGTTGGAGAGGATGTGGGGAAAAAGGCACACTCATACATTGCTGGTGGGACTGCAAAATGGTGCAACTGCTATGGAAAGCAGTATGGAGATTTCTTGGAAAACTGGGAATGGAACCACCCTATGACCCAGCCATCCCACTCCTGGGTCTATTCCCAAAGGACTTAAAAACAGCATATTACAGTGACACAGCCACTTCAATGTTTATAGCAGCACAATTCACAATAGCTAGGTTGTGGAACCAACCTAGATGTCCCTCAGTAGATGAGTGGATAAAGAAAATGTGGTATATATACAAAATGGAATTTTTACTCAGCAATAAAAGAGAATAAAATAATGCATTTGCAGGTAAATGGATGAAGTTGGAGAATATAATGCTAAGTGAAATTAGTCAATCTCAAAAATCCAAATACCGAATGTTTTCTCTGATATAAGGAGGCTAGTTTCACAGTGTTGTTGGATGGGGTACATAGGAGGATTAGAGGAACACTAGAATGGTCAAAGGGAAAGGGAGGGAAGGAGGGTGGCAAGGGGGAGGGAAGGGGAAAAAGGAAAAAAAAAATTGGTGGTTGAATGAGATGGATATCATTTATCCTAAATGCATGATTGAAGATCTGAATGGTACTTATATACTTTGTATACAAACAGTTGTATGTAAAAAGATGCTTATATATGTGCATTATGAATTGTAATAATACTACTATTATAAATAAAAAATCAGAGGATATAATCACAATTAAAACAGATCAATTTCAAGCAATGAAATAGAAGACACCATCAAAAGGCACCAAACCAAGAAAAGCTCAGGACCAGACGAACTCTCAGCTGAGTTCTACAAACTTTCTCAAAGAAAAAAATAAACACCAATACTCCTCAAAATTATATCATGAACCAAAAAAAAAGGGAGCCCTTCCAAGACTCATCTGTTGAGGCTATATCACCCTCATACCAAAGCCAGAGACAAAAACACACCTAAGGAAAGAAAACTTCAGACCAATAACCCTGATAAACAAGAGATGCAACAATTCTTAATAAAATTAAGAAATACATACAAAAACATATTGAAAAGAATTACTACACCATGAAAAGTGGGATTCATCCCAGGGAGGAAGGGTAAATTCTACACTTGAAATCAATAAACAAATTCATCACATCAATAGACTTAAAATTCAAGAATCGATATGCTCCTCCACAATAAATGCAAAAAAAATATTTGAAAAAATACAGTACCTCTTTATGTTCAAAACACTAGAAAAACTCGAGATAATAAGAACATTTCACAACATTGTAAAAGCTTCTATACTAAGAAAAAAAAAAAAAAAAAAAAAAAAAAAAAAAAAAAAAAAAAAAAAAAAAAAAAAAAAAAAAAAAAAAAAAAAAAAAAAAAAAAAAAAAAAAAAAAAAAAAAAAAAAAAAAAAAAAAAAAAAAAAAAAAAAAAAAAAAAAAAAAAAAAAAAAAAAAAAAAAAAAAAAAAAAAAAAAAAAAAAAAAAAAAAAAAAAAAAAAAAAAAAAAAAAAAAAAAAAAAAAAAAAAAAAAAAAAAAAAAAAAAAAAAAAAAAAAAAAAAAAAAAAAAAAAAAAAAAAAAAAAAAAAAAAAAAAAAAAAAAAAAAAAAAAAAAAAAAAAAAAAAAAAAAAAAAAAAAAAAAAAAAAAAAAACCCCCCCCCCCCCCCCCCCCCCCCCCCCCCCCCCCCCCCCCCCCCCCCCCCCCCCCCCCCCCCCCCCCCCCCCCCCCCCCCCCCCCCCCCCCCCCCCCCCCCCCCCCCCCCCCCCCCCCCCCCCCCCCCCCCCCCCCCCCCCCCCCCCCCCCCCCCCCCCCCCCCCCCCCCCCCCCCCCCCCCCCCCCCCCCCCCCCCCCCCCCCCCCCCCCCCCCCCCCCCCCCCCCCCCCCCCCCCCCCCCCCCCCCCCCCCCCCCCCCCCCCCCCCCCCCCCCCCCCCCCCCCCCCCCCCCCCCCCCCCCCCCCCCCCCCCCCCCCCCCCCCCCCCCCCCCCCCCCCCCCCCCCCCCCCCCCCCCCCCCCCCCCCCCCCCCCCCCCCCCCCCCCCCCCCCCCCCCCCCCCCCCCCCCCCCCCCCCCCCCCCCCCCCCCCCCCCCCCCCCCCCCCCCCCCCCCCCCCCCCCCCCCCCCCCCCCCCCCCCCCCCCCCCCCCCCCCCCCCCCCCCCCCCCCCCCCCCCCCCCCCCCCCCCCCCCCCCCCCCCCCCCCCCCCCCCCCCCCCCCCCCCCCCCCCCCCCCCCCCCCCCCCCCCCCCAAACCCCCCCCCCCCCCCCCCCCCCCCCCCCCCCCCCCCCCCCCCCCCCCCCCCCCCCCCCCCCCCCCCCCCCCCCCCCCCCCCCCCCCCCCCCCCCCCCCCCCCCCCCCCCCCCCCCCCCCCCCCCCCCCCCCCCCCCCCCCCCCCCCCCCCCCCCCCCCCCCCCCCCCCCCCCCCCCCCCCCCCCCCCCCCCCCCCCCCCCCCCCCCCCCCCCCCCCCCCCCCCCCCCCCCCCCCCCCCCCCCCCCCCCCCCCCCCCCCCCCCCCCCCCCCCCCCCCCCCCCCCCCCCCCCCCCCCCCCCCCCCCCCCCCCCCCCCCCCCCCCCCCCCCCCCCCCCCCCCCCCCCCCCCCCCCCCCCCCCCCCCCCCCCCCCCCCCCCCCCCCCCCCCCCCCCCCCCCCCCCCCCCCCCCCCCCCCCCCCCCCCCCCCCCCCCCCCCCCCCCCCCCCCCCCCCCCCCCCCCCCCCCCCCCCCCCCCCCCCCCCCCCCCCCCCCCCCCCCCCCCCCCCCCCCCCCCCCCCCCCCCCCCCCCCCCCCCCCCCCCCCCCCCCCCCCCCCCCCCCCCCCCCCCCCCCCCCCCCCCCCCCCCCCCCCCCCCCCCCCCCCCCCCCCCCCCCCCCCCCCCCCCCCCCCCCCCCCCCCCCCCCCCCCCCCCCCCCCCCCCCCCCCCCCCCCCCCCCCCCCCCCCCCCCCCCCCCCCCCCCCCCCCCCCCACAAAACATAAACCAGCAGCACAGACCTACCCATAACAATCCCACCAACCAAAACAACGACCTATCACCCGCCCATACAGCACAATATAACTTTATGAACCACATAAAGAGACCCCCCAAAGCAATCTTAGAAGCTCCACTAGCTGACGGCGGCCTCACCAAAACCAGACCATAAAATTAAACAACAGAGTTAAGATAACAAAAATGGGCAAGGTATATGTATCGCCAAACCAGCCCAAAGACTAAAGGTACAGAATTAAAGGACACAGAGACACCCACACCATACAGTTATCTTCATACAAGACAAAGTGCCAAAAGCAACTCACTGGAGAAAAGAATAGCCTATACTACAAATGGTTCTGGCAAACAGGAAATATATCAAATTGAGCAAAAGAAAAAAACCCTTATCTCTCCCCTGCAAACAAAAATAAATTATAAAGAGATCAAAGACTTATGCACTAGAACAGTGACATTATTCCAAATAGAAGAAAAAGAGGACCAAATCTCTACCATGTAGCTAGGAGCTGACTTCCTTAACAACACACCAAAACACAAGAAAATAAAATCAGGACTCAATAAATGGATGGGTTCAAACTGAAAGCCTCTTTTTTCAACAAGGGAACAAACCATTAACGTGAAGATAGAGCCTACAAAATGAGTGAAAATCTTTACCATAGGCACCTTAGATAGAGCACTAATCTCCACGATATGTAAAGAACCAAAAAACTTAACACCAAAAACCAAATAAAACAATCAAAAAAGTGGGCAAAGGAACTGAACAGACAACCTTCATGAAGAATGAACTATAATAGATCAACAAACAATGAAAAAAATGTTCATCATACTCTACGAATTCGAGAAATGCAAATCAAAACTGACTCAAGATTTTATCTCACACTAGTCAAAACTCCAAGCACTTGTCAATACAAGCAACAGTTAATGTTGGTGAAATATGGGAGAAAACTGTACACTCATATAATGCTGGTAGGGACTGCAATTGGTGCACACCACTATGGAAATCAGTAAGCGAGATTGCTCAGAAAACTTGGAATGGAACACAATTAGAGCCAGTTACCCCACCTCTTAGGTTTATACCCATGGACTTAAAATCAGCGTACTACCATGATGCAGCCACATCAAGTTTTAAGCAGCTCAAGTCACATAGCTGAACTATGGAACCAACTTAGATGCCCTTCAATAGATGAATGGATAAAGAAAATGTGTAACTTATACACAATGTAATAATTACTTACTACCCACAGCCTAAAGAAGAATGAAATTTCTCGGCATTTTCAGGTACAAATGGATGAGCTTGGAGAACATTATACTAACAAAAATAAGCACCAAACCCAAATATACACCACCACTGAATGTTTTTCTCTGATAAGTAGACATGCTAATCCATATATGGGAGGGATGAGGAGGGAAAAATTAAGAATTTGATTGTGCAGAGAGAGTGAAAGGGGGTGAAGGGGTGTGTGGGGATGGGCAGGACAGTGAAAGAGATTGTACATTATTACCCTACATACATGTTAGATCACACTACTGAGTGACTAGTGCACCATATTCAGCCAAGGAAGGAAAAGTTGTGCTCCATTGGTGGCAGTTGTCAAAATGCATTCTATTGTCATGTAGAAACTAATAAGAACCAATTAAAACAAAAAGTAAAAAACAAGAAGTAATAAAAAAAACAAGCTAAGAGAAATTTTAGGACAACATCTCAAGAAGGACTTGAGAATGCCAAAAGGCATAGAAGCTTATTTAAAGAGTGAATGTCAGAAAAACTTCTCAACCTAGAGTAGGGCACAAATATCCAGATATATGAAGGTCAAAGGTCATCCATCAAATTTAATGCTACTTGAAATCTACTTAAGACTTTTATAAACAAGCTCTCAAAGGGAGAAGAAAAAAGAGAAGGTCCTCAAGCTATACAGAGAAAGAAGAAAAGAGAGAACAACATAAAGGTGCCTGAAGTTCACCTTTAGCATACATATCACAGAAGCCTTTCTTGTGCAGCAAAGATGGCAATGAGACCTTTTCTTACTGAACGAAAAAGATCTTTAGCATTTCTTTAGTAGAAGTCTGCTTTAATATCTGCAACTTCCTTATCCCCAGTTTTACTCCTGCCTTTCAAGTCCAAGTTTTTCAAATCGTTTTGATCTCCTTTCTGCTCCAGAATCTCACAAGAAATTGCTAAAAGCCTGCCATCAATATCCATGGCCACTATATGAATGTTACTACATAGAAATTTCTTCCTCCGGCCATACCCAACCCACCATTAGTTACCACTACATTTAAACCCATCGGAAGTTTTAAAAGTTAGAACCACACACACACACACACACACACACACACACAAAATCCTCTCGAACTATTTGTTTGAATGTCTTTATCAAAATATGTATGATAAATGATGAGGATGGTGGAATAAAGGGCACTTTTCATACAGTGTTGGTAGGAATGTAAATTAATGTAGTCATTATGAAAAAACTGTAGAGTTTTCTCAAAAACCCAAAATAGAACTATCATGTTTTCCATAATCTGACTTCTGTGTACATATTGAAGAAATAAAAATGTCAAAAGATTATCTGCACTCACAGCGTTTTTTGCTGTATTATCCACATAGTCAAAATGTGGAATCAACCTAAGTTCCCATCATCATAAAGAATGGATAAAATAGCAAATTGTTGCAAACCACTATGAAAAGCAATATGAAGATTCCTCAGAAAACTTGAAATAAGTGAAATAAGTAAATCCCAACAATAACAAATGTCGAATGTGTCTCTGTTAAGTGGATCAGATCCATATGGGGGCGGGGGGTAGAAAGAATGAAGGAGCTTTGGATTTTGCAGAGGGGAGTAGGGGAAGGGATGGTTATGGGGAGGATGGTAAATGAGACAGACATAATTACCCTATAAACATGTAATGATCACACTACTGGTGTGGCTCAGTCACCATGTACATAATCCAGAGGAAAGAGAAGTTGTACTCATTGTGCAATGTGTCCAAAATGCATTCCTATTGTCATTATAACTAATTAGATACAAATTGTTAAAAATGTAAAAAAAAATGGAATAAATAAGCATGTGATATATACAAATGGAATTCTATTTTGCCTTAAAACAGAAGGATATTCTATCATTTGAGACAAATATGGATAAACCTAGAGAAGACATTATGTTGAATTGAATAATTCAGGCAACAGAAAGGCCATTACTATATGAACTCACATATGCAAACTAAAAATTCCACTTACAGAAATAAAAATAGAACAATGGTGACTCAAAGGATGAGGAAGACAGTGAGAATCACAAAAGGATATTGTGATCAAAGGGTACCAAGTTCAATAGAAAGGAGGAATCTTTCGAGATCATATATCCATGGTTCACGTGGCTATAACAAAAATAAAAAAATGTTTATATTTCAAAATAAGTCAAGATAATAAATGTCAAAATATTTCAGTATAAAATGATACATAATTGAAGTGAAATATTAATTAAATTGAAAAAAAATTCTACCATATGTAAACTTATTAAAACATAATATATAATTAATACTTTATCAAATAAAATATAATAAGACATTAAAATGTGTAATGATTACTATAGTGTCAGCAAATCATCAGCAATCAGAAGAATCTGACTCACAGAGACCATAACTGAGGGCTCAAAATGGTACCAATTCCTCAGTATGATTAGCCACTATTGGTAGTAGGTTGAATTGCTTTGTATGTTTCCATCATGTTCTGGTCAGTGATATTCGACTCAGCCCTTTGGGGTGTTACTCTTCTGTTGAGAAGGGAGTTGCTCTAGCGACTAAGATGGTTGATAAAAATTAAAAGGGGAAATTGGACTAATCCTCCATGGTGAAGTCCAAGAGGTATTATTCTGGACCATAGAGATCTCTTAGAGTATCTCAGTATTACCATGCCCTGTGATTAACAGTCAATGTATTATTAAAACTGAGATTATAGAAAATATAATGCTAAGTGAAGTTAGGCCAAGTCCCCAAAAAGCCAAATGCCGATGTTTTCTTCTGATATAAGGAGGCTAATTCGACAGTGGTGTTGGAATGGGAGCATAAGTAGGATAACAGAACACTATAAATGGCCAATGGGAGGGAGGGGAAGGGAGGGGGACAAAGGGTAAGAAAAAAAAAAAGATGGAGCATGAGATGGATATCATTACCTTAAGTTCATGTATGAGTCCATCGAATGGTGTGAATATACTTGAACCAATAGAGAGTATGTAAAAATGTGCTCTATAATAAAATAAAAAATGTAATAACACTGCTGTCATTTCTAACAACTTTAGAATAAAAAATAAATTTGAAAAAAAAGTCAATGGGAAAACTTTAGAACCCAATTGAAGCAAGAAACACTAATCATCCCCACTCTCTTGGCAAAGAAGACTTGGTTCACCCTACCAGTAATAAGAGCTCAAATCTGGGTAAGGTACTTGCCTGAAGGCCAAGCGAATATGAAATACTATATTGAAAAAGTTGCTATAAAGTACACAACTATAACCACATAACTAGTTAACAAAAAGAAAGGACTATAATTGAAAGAGTAATCCTTTATATTGCTTGGCAAATATTTTTGGGTATCTAAGTAAATATCAAATCAATATTTACTTCCCTTGCTTATCACATTATCATATAGACATAATATTAATTTATATTATATCAATAGTTTTTAAGTGTTAGTTAAATGACATAATATTTTAACGTATGGGCTATCAAAAGAAGCAAGGAAACATCATCCAAAGATTTTGCATTCTCTTCTGGTAAAGAATTAGTGCATTTTCAATTGTACACAAGGATAGTTATATCATACCTTAATGGAAGTAAGAGACCCTGGTATTGGAAATTGATAGATATAATGGGATGTTATGAGTGTCAAAAATGAGAAGTGATGACGATTTTAAAAATTTGTTCTTTCTAGATATACATAATAGTAAGATATACTGTATAATTCTAATTATATAATAATCTATGAAATAACAATAGTAAAGCAATGAAAACTGATTATAGTATATTCCAAAGTTCAGGTAACGTGGTGGGGGTTTGTGAGGAAATAGAAGGTCAATAAAATGGCCAAACACAGCAATCAATGTGGTATGGATATGCTTTGTATCTTGCATATGTTTATATCAATAAACCTGATAGAAATATTGTAATGTTAGATCCCAAAAAAAAAAAAATTAATACAATTAGAGAAAATGAATGACTGATTAAGCAGTGTTCTTTATAGTATTTTATTACAATAGCATTGAATCTAAATTTATATAAAATAATAATTTAAATTAAAAATCCATTTTGTTTCCTATCACAATTGAAATGAACAATTTAAAAATTAAATAACTAAAAATCACAAAACATCAACAAAATAAATTCAACAATTAAGTGTGAGAATTTTACTCTGAAAATCTCAAAGCCTTCTTGAAGTAATACAAGATGATCTTAAAAAAGTGAAATAAAAATTATCCCATCTATTATTTAGCAAAATGCTTAATGTAGTTCATTATCTCAAATCATGTACAAATTCAATATCAATCTCTAGTAATTCTGAGCTGCCTGGATTTTGTCCATAATTTGACAAACTGGTCCTAAAACTTAATATGGAAATACAAAGATTCATAATATCCAAATTAGTCTTGAAAAAGAACAAATTTATGGAAAACTGACACTTTCAACTTTAAAATCTTACTATAAAACTACCAGTAGTCAAGCCATTGTGGTGACTGTATATGAAGACCGGCACACAGATCAATGAATAGAATTAATAATTTAGAAATGAAGTAATACATATATTTGAATTGTTTTCTTGGCAACCCTTCTGATACAAACAGGAAGAGAGAATGGTCTTTCATTAATGGTGCTGAGGCTGGGTTCAAGGATGCATACTTGTTATTCCAGTGGCTCAGAAGGTCTAAGCAGGAGATCTCAAGCACAAGGCCAGCTTCACCACCTTATCAAGACCCTAAGCAAGTTATGAGACCCTGTCTCAAAATTAAAACAAGATGCTGTGTTGTAGCTCAGTGGTAGTAGTGCTTGCATAGCATGGGTGAACGGCACTGGACTTGAATCTCATCACCACATAAAAAAAAAAAAAATTGAAAGGAATGGTATAGTGTTCATCTACAGCTAAAAAAAAAATAAAAAACAAAAAAAACAAAAAAAGGCTAGGGATGTGGCACAGTGGTTTACACCCCTGTGTTCAATCCCTGGTAACAAAATAAATAATACAACAAACAAATTTAAAAATAAGAAAAAGAAATGGTGCTGAAAACTGCATGGCCACATGCAAAAGAATGAGTTGGACTCCTACCTTTACATCAGACAGAGAAATTTTGTAACAATGGATCATAGAATACTAAATGAAAAAGTTGAAAATATAAAACTTTTAGAAGAAACAGAGTAAGTCTTCAGACCTTGCTTAGACAACATCAAAATACAACAACAATAATGACAATGTATACCTTAACACATGATCAAAATTAAAAATGCATGTACTTCTTGTGATATTATCAAAAGATAGAGAGGACAATAAGCTAAATGGAGAACATATGCCCCAAAATATGTAGATAAACGGAATTATATCCCAGATACATGAATGACTATTTGTAATAAATTATGTAAACAAAAATAAAGCATCTAAAATGTGCAAAGAATTTGAATGACAACGTCAAAGTGCTAATAAACACTTGATAAAGATGTTCAACATCAATAGTTATCAGGGAAATGCAAATGAAAAGCTCAAAGACATGCAACTTTACCTCCTACAGAATGTTTCAACTAAAAAATACAAACAATAGTCAAGTATGGATGAAGAATGTGGAAAAATTGGTAGATTTTTTACCCTGTTGTAGGAATGCAAAATGTTGTAGACACTTCACAAAATACCTGGAAGTTTCTCAAAATGTTATGCATAAAATTACCATACTAAAAACTCAACAATTATAATCTTATTTAACTACCAAAATAGAAATACAAAACCTTAGTGCATTCAAAAATTTGCCTTAAATGTACTTTCACAGCAGCATGTATTCATATTACACAAAAGAGAAATGACCCATCACGTTTCATCAACTGATAAATGTTTAATAGTTAATGTGTGTGTGTGTGCAACATGCACACTGGACACAAAAATAATAGAAGGCCATGAAAAGAAATTAATTACTAATACTTTAAAATGGATGAAACCTTAAAATTTTTGCATCGATGGTAAAGGCTACAAATTATATGTTTCAAATTATAGTGAAATGTACGGATAGACACATTTAGTAAATAGTAAAATAGTGGTCACCTCACCTAGGGGCAAGATTATAGTGAGGGGTGAAATGCTAATTAGGTTATGATGCTTCTTGAGTGTGGTAATGTAATGCTTACTAATACTTTTGAATGGTTACCCTTTTAAATAATCCTGAACTTAATTGAAGTTGTATTTCAGTAAAGTATTATAATAATCCATAAAATATTTAACAACTAACATCAAAACAGAGAAAAAATTTGT
This sequence comes from Tamias sibiricus, assembly GCA_025594165.1. Taxonomy (NCBI): domain Eukaryota; kingdom Metazoa; phylum Chordata; class Mammalia; order Rodentia; family Sciuridae; genus Tamias; species Tamias sibiricus. The sequence goes on along the minus strand of JAKELJ010000151.1, from coordinate 18 downwards.
GAACGATTTCTTTTTGTC
>JAKELJ010000150.1:0-63291 GCA_025594165.1 Tamias sibiricus | reverse complement strand
GGCATGCGCCCGCCGGCCTATGCGGGCGGGTCACGGCCGTCAACCCGCCCCTGGTGCGCGCCAGCACCGTGCTGTTCGAGAGCACGGCACAGCAGCGCGAGATGCGCGAGCGCCGCGCCGGCGAGCGCATCTTCAGCTTACGGCGCGCGCGGCACCCCACCCACACGGCTTTGCGCTGGAAGATGCCGTCAGCGAGCTGGAAGGCGCCCACCGCACGCGGCTGCTGGACCTTACCGGCCTGGCGGCCATCGGCATGGCCTGCTCAGCTACCTGCGCCCCGGCGACCATGTGCTGCTGACCGACAGCGCCTACCAGCCTGTGCGCCACCTGGCCGGGCAATGGCTGCGGCCCTACGGCATCGAGTACGACTTCTTCGCGGCCGATGGCAGCGACGCCCAGGCGCGCATGCGCCCCAACACCCCGCATGGTCTATGCCGAATGCCCGGGCTCGCTGGTCTAACGAGATGTGCGACCTGCCCGCGCTGGCGGCCATGGCCCATGCGCGCGGGCGACCCTGGTCGTGGCCGACAACACCTGGGGGTCGGGCTGCCAGTACCGGCCGCTGGCGCTGGGGGCCGATGTCTCGGTGATGGCAGCCACCAAGTACCTGGCTGGCCACTCCGACGTGATGATGGGCACCGTGGCCACCACCGAGGCCGCCTGGGAGCCGCTGGCGGCGCGCTGCGATGCCTTCGGCATGGCGGTCAGCCCCGACGATGCCTGGCTGGTGCTGCGCGGCGCATGCGCTCGCTGGCCGCACGGCTGCAGATGCACGAGGCGCATGCGCTGGAGGTGGCGCACTGGCTGCAGCAGCACCCGGCCGTGGCCACCGTGTTCTGCCCCGCGCTGCCCACGCACCCCGGCCATGCGCTGTGGCTGCGCGACTGCCAGGGCACGAACGGCCTGGTGTCGCTGGAGCTGCAGCCCGCACCGCCGAGGCCGCCGTGGACCGCTTCATCGACGGCCTGCGCCCTCTTCGGCATTGGCGCCTCCTGGGGCGGCTACGAAAGCCTGGCGACGGCCGCGCACATGGCGCATGCGCGCAGCGTCACCGACTGGAGTGCGCGCGGGCCCGTGGTGCGCCTGCACATCGGCCTGGAGTCGCCGCGCGACCCTCATCGCCGACCTGGAGCAGGGGGCTGGCGGCACTTTAGTGGATAACACGCTCTAGCGGCCTGCCTGAGCACTCGCCAATTCGCCGGCCAGCGTTTGCACCCAGCGCAGCGGCCGGCATCTCGCGCGCCAGCGGCGCACCCTGGCCGGCCCAGTGGGCTGCGTAGTCGGAGCTGCCTTGGCGGAGGCCGCCTGGTGCAGGGCCTTGCCTGCGTCGTAGACGCGCGGATAGTCGGGCAGGGGCTGGCCATGGCTGGCGCCCAGCGCATGCAGCCGGTTGACCATGCCGCGCGCCGGCCGGCCCGAGATGGCGGCGGTGATGCCTGTGTGTGGTGGGCGCGTTCGCTGCGCAGCTCGGCACGGTAGGCGGGGCTGGCGGACGATTCAGTGGCAGAGGATGAAGCCGTGCCCAGCTGCGCCGCACAGGCGCCCAGGCCCAGCGCGGCCGCAATGCCTTCGCCATCCATGATGCCGCCGGCCGCGATTACGGGCAGGGCCGTGTTGCGCGCCAGCACGCGCACCAGGGCGAAGGTGCCCATCATGCGGTCCTGCGCGGGATCGAACGTTCCGCGGTGTCCCCCCGGCCTCCACGCCCTGGGCCACGATGGCATCGACACCCCGGCCTGCTCCACCTGGCGCGCCTCGTCCAGCGACGTGGCGCTGGCCAGGTCACGACGCCGGCCGCGCGCAGCGCGTCGATGAAGCCCTGCTCAGGCAGCCCGAAATGAAAGCTCACCACGGCAGGGCCGCTCCTGCAGCAGCATGGCCTGCAGCGCCGCGTTGCCGACGGCGGTGGCGTAGATCTCGTTCAGCGTGGCGGCCGGCGGCTTGGCGCCGAAGCGCGCGAACTCGGGCGCCAGATGGGCCAGCCAGGCGGCCTCGCGCTGCGCATCGGCCCGGGCCGGCCGGTGGCAGAACAGGTATGACGTTGAAGGCGCCCGAGGTCAGCGCGCGCGTCTGCACGATCTGCTGGAACGTGCCTGCTTTCCGTGCCGCTGGCGCCAATGCCCAGCGAGCCCAGGGGCCGCCGGCCTCGGTGACGGCTGCCGCCAGCGCGGGCGTGGACGTTTCCGGCCATGGGGGCCTGGATGATGGGATGGCGCATGCCCAGGCGGGCCATCCACGCGGTCTTTTCGGTGCTCATACGACTCCTTGTTTCCTGCTCGAATCCGCGCACTCATGCGGCAGGCCTGCCGCGCGCGCGCTGGCGCGGCTGGCGGCGATCATCAAGCGTGCCCAGCAGCAGCGACACGCTGCCGATGACGAACAGGCGCTGGTACGAGCCCAGGCCCCGCATAGCTCCAGGCCATGAAATACCCCGACACGGCCTGCATCAGCGCAAAGGCCGCCGTGGCATAGCCCCACATGCGCTTGTGCTGCGCGGGGCCGATCAGCTGCATCAGGTAGCCCGAGGTGATGGCCGCCATGCCCGGCGACAGGGCGCGCCCACCAGGAAGGACGAGGTCGCATGCCCCGCAAATCCCACCCAGAACAGCGGCATGGCAATGGCCATGGGTCTTGACCGCATAGGCGCCCGTGGTCGTGCCCCACCAGCCAAAGCGCGTGGCGCACAGCGAGGCCACCAGCGGCCCGGCAATGGCGCCCAGGCCGAACACGGCCCACTGCGTGGAGGCGTAGGCATCGCCCAACTGCAGCTCGCGCGCCAGGTAGTCCACCCAGAACACCGTGTGCGGCACAAAGCCGAAGGCGTCCGTCATATAGGCCAGCATCACCACACACCACGGGCAGCGTCCACAGGGGCGCGGCGGGCACGGGCCGGGCATGGGGCGTGATGGCGATGGCGCAGGCGCCGGCAGCCGCCGCACATGGCGCCAGCCCAGCCAGCCGGCCCAGGCGCAGACCGCCGCCAGCGCCACCAGACGGCGCCCAGGCTCTGCCGCGCCAGCAGCGGTATCAGCGTGGCCGACAGCAGGGCGCCGGCGCCTATGCCGCAGAACATCAGCGGCCCCAGGGCCGCACGCCGCTGCAGGGGGGTGGCCGCCAGGGCCACGGAGGGACCCAGCACCATCAGGATGGCGCCGCCAATGCCCGAGATGCAGCGCCAGGCAAAGAACCAGGGCATGGGCAGCGGCCAGGCGCAGGCCGCAAAGCTCAGCGCCAGGGCCACCCAGCACCACAGCAGCACGCGCAGCGCGCCTCCAGGCGTTCGGCCAGCGGCGCGGCGGCCAGCGCACCGATCAGTATAGCCCAGCAGATTGGCCGCGCCCAGGATAGGCCACCTGCTCGCCGCTGAACCAGCCGGCATGCAACCATCTGCGGCATCAGCGCCGTGTAGGCAAAGCGCGCCAGGCCGACGAACCGCTGAGCGTGGCCATGAAGCCGGTCAGCAGCAGGGAAGTTTCGTTGCGTTGGATCACGGAGGTGGGCGCCATGCGGGGAGGATGGCATACATTAGCCTGCCGCCCATCATGTCCAATGATTCAAATGATGGCGTCAATCTCGATTGAAGAATGGATGTCACTGGAGCCGCGATGCAACTGAAGTCCCTGCGCATGTTCCTGGCCGTCTGCGACAGCGGCAGCTTCGGCGCCGCCGCCAGCAACTGCACACCGTGCAGTCCAACGTGACGGCCCATGTGAAAAAGCTCGAGGACGAGGCCGGCGTGCAACTGCTGGAGCGCAGCGCGCCCGTGCACGCCACGCCTGCCGGCCGCCTGCTGGAGCAATACGCGCGGCGCATGCTGGCCGACCATGACGAGGCGCTGGCCCTGCTGCAAGGGCAGCGCCCGGGCCGCCGGCGCGCTGCGCATAGGCTCCATGGAAACCACGGCCGCGCTGCGCCTGCCGCCGCTGCTGGCGCGCCTGCACCAGGCCCGGCCCGGCCTGGACCTGGAGCTGCGCACGGCCACCACGGCCGAGCTGCTGGCCCGACCTGCTTGCAGGGCGCCTGGACTGCGCCTTCGTCTCGGGCATGCCGCCCCAGTCCCGCGGCTGCAGGGCTGGAAGCGTCTTCGAGGAGGAGAGAAGCTGGTGCTGGTCACCGCCTTCGCGCTGCCGCGCTTTCCCCCGATGCCGCCCAGCAGCGCCGTGCCCTTCCTGGCCTTCCGCCAGGGCTGCAGCTACCGCCAGCGCATCGAACTGCTGCTGGCCGCGCGCGGCGTGGCGGCGCACGCATCATGGAAATGGGATCGCTGGACGCCATCCTCGGCTGCGTGGGCCGCCGGCATGGGCTACATGGCCTGCTGCCGCGCAGCGTGGTCCAGGCCCAGCAGCACCGCTTCGGCGTGCACATCACGGCCCTGCCGGCGCACTCGCCCAGGAAGTCGCCCGCGTGGTGGAAACCTGGTTCGTCGTGCCCGCGCGCCAGGGCTGGTCGCCTGCGCTGCATGCGTGCGTGGAGGTGTTGGGGATCGAGGGTGTGCAGGGCGAAGAGGCCCTGGGCATGGAAGCCGTCCCGGCAGCGTCTGCCTGAAACTCAGAACAGGTCGGAAGGCAATGCTGCTGCCTTCTGGGGCGATGTCCACCAGTCTTTGGGCCTGGTGGTCGCATAGGCGGCGATGCGCTGGGCGAAGGCGTCGTTCTCTGGCGTGTAAGGCGATTCGCGCAGAACCTTGGCCGCCGCAAAACAGGGGCTGCCTTGGCATCGCTGGGCTTCACGTGGCGAGCAGCCTGCGGTCTATCGCACAAGGGTGCGCGAAATGCGCAAACTCGAAGGGTGGAGTTCCTCCAGCGCAAAGCAGTCGCCGAAGGGCCATGGGCCAGGTCCTGGGACACATCGGATACTGGGCCTACGCTTGACGATCACAGTCGTACCAGGGTTGCGGTCGCCAGCACCTGCAGGCAGCACGGGTGGAAGGAAAGTTCTTGCCATGTGCGTACGCCATTGCCGATCAGTATCTGGAACACAGCCGCCCATCGTGATCATTGCCAGCTTGTCCGCAGGCCTTCGCGCCACCGAGTTTGCTCCATAGACCGAACAGCCGGGTGAAAGCTCATGCCGTCGCGGTATAGGCCGGGGCATCTCCCACGCTGCCGATGTGGATGCTCGTACTTGTAGCTGGACGGGCAGATCGCCCGCTTGGCATGCATCGATGATGGTGGGTGCGCAGGATCCCGCCTTTGCGGGCGCCTGCCGCACACGGTCAAAGCGCCTGACTGCCAGCACCGGCTGTGGCACGTGCAAGCACATCTGCACCTCGGCTGCCGGCAAGCGCATGGCCGCTGCCAGGGCGCATGCAGAAATGCTCGTTCACCACCATGTGCGGCATCGCGCTGTCGCGCGGCTGGGGTTTTGAGGATGTGGGTAGGACGGAACGTTGTCGGGAAGGAAGATGGTGCCTTCCTGCACGCTCTCGCCTTCCACGTGCACGGCAGCTTGTCCTGTAGCCGGCCACCGACATAGCGCACTTTGCCATCCCACTCGATGAAAGGGCGTGTGTGTCTCGGTCTGCAATGCGTTGGGGCGAGTTCGCTGTCGATTAGGGCGAGCGGCATTGGCGGCCTGGGGATCGGGCTTGCTTGCCGTCGTCCTGAAACGCGGAAAGCCCCGGGGTCTCGGGCCCGAGGGCGCGTATCAGACCGAAGAGTGTTGCCCTTGCCTATGCCCTGACTCTTCTGGCCACCACATCCAGGCGCCGCGCCTTCGGGCAGCAGGTTTCTCGATGAAACGCCGGATGGAGCGCGAGTCCGTAAACCCCCTTCGGGACGCCCAGCGGCAGCAGGCGCCAGGTAGAAACGGCCGTTCCTAGCTCCAGCCATGCAGCGCATACCGCAGTCCCCAAAGATCGTTGTGCGGGTCGTGGGTCACATCGGCCACGTGCGTGCCGGCACATCGTTCCACAGCGAAAGCGAAGCGACGCGGCGTGGCCATGTGCGCTTTCAGGCCCGTGGAAGTCGTGCCATCAGGGCTCCTGCTTGGGCGCGATGACCATGGCCAGGCCCAGCCCTCGATACGGCCAAGCAGCTTGTCGGAGCCCACGCCGCCCTTGCCGTTCTCCAGACGGGATAGACAGATCCAGCGACACGCCACACAGGGCTGCCGTGTCATCGATGCGCAGTTGCTGGGCCTTGCGCAATGGAGCCGGATCTGGGGCGCCGAGCCCGGGAGGAGGTCATCGATGACCACGGCCGCGGGCTGCAGGGGCTCCTGCGCGGCCGTTCATGAGCGTGGAAGACGGCATGGATGGATCGGCCTTATTTCTGATATTCCGAATTCTAGGATTTCTTCGGGAACTTTCAAAACAATTTCCAATATTCCGAAATTCAGGAGTACTTATTCGTCTCATTCAAGTGGAAAATTTCGGAATTTCAGAAACAGATCCAACAAACCAGGCAACCGCGTCCAACGCAGAACCTCATTGACGGCAACCGCAACATCCCTCCGATACTGCATGGCCTCGTGCCACATGCCCCGTCTCCACTGCCGCGCTACCGTCCAAGTCGGCAATGGTGGCGCGCCACCTTGAGCGCGCGGTGGGTGCTGCGGGGCCGACCAGCCCAGGCGTGCGGCGGCCTTCGTGGTGCGAAGGCCAGAGGCCTCGGGGCGAGAGGCCCAGTGGGTCGTCCAGGGCCTGGCCCTGGAGCTGGTGGTTGGCGCTCCCCTGGCGCTGCACGGCCAGCGCGCGTGCCTGGACCACGCGCTCGCGCACGGCCTCGCTGGCTTTCGCCCGAGCGCGCGGCCAGCAGCTCCTGCGGGGCAGGGCGCCAACTTCCACATGCAGGTCGATGCGATCCAACAGCGGCCCTGATGCGCGCCTGGTAGCGCGCCACCTTGTCGGGCGTGCTGCAGCTGCAGCGCTGCACCGTCGACCCCCAATGGCGCAGGGGCAGGGATTCATGGCCGCGACGAGCTGAAAGCGCGCGGGAAATTCGCAATCGCTGGGCGGCTCTGGCGATGGTGATCTGGCCGGTCTCCAGCGGCTCGCGCAGCCGCCTCCACGCACTGCGCGCGAACTCGGGAAATTCATCGAGGAAGAGCACGCCGTGGTGGGACTGCGAATCTCGCCGGGTCGCGGTGGCGAGCCTCTGTCGATTACAACGAAAAGCTTAACCACGGCGTCACATCTTGCTACACAATGGTCTACCAGGTCTGTCGAATGGGTTGATTCAAATACATTGAATTAGTTAACTGATATGAAAATTACAATAATTGACGTTACTGAAAGCGATCTTGGTGTGCGGCAGGTCCCCATAACTACCGTTCGGTCACCGGGCGGGTGCAAACCTTGGATGGGCAAGACGGTGTCATTCGAGAGCACCTTGGAGCGTGACCTGGTCTTGTTGATGGACTTCGATCCTCGGATAGCGCGCATCACCCACCAAACCGATGAAGATCCGGTACCGTCTCGAATCTGGCGAGGAGCGCTCATACACGCCTGACTACTTGGCTACTTCTCGGGGCAGTCCGCTCAGGAAGCCTGCACGGCCCCTACTTTTTGAGGTCAAGTATCTGGGATGAACTTCGGGATCGATGGAGCGACCTCGAAGCGGGCTTCCGGGCCGCCCGTATGGTTTGCGCACAGCGGCGTTGGGGGTTTCAGGTTGTCGATGAACGCTACATCCGCGACGACTATCTGAAAAATGTCACCTTTCTGCGTGACTACCGCTCGTATCCCTCCGATGGCAAGTCGGCTCTCATGCTCCTACAGACTCTGCAAGAGCTTCAAGTCTCCCACACCTTCGGAACTGTTGGCTGCAACCTTCATGGACCTGACAACCGCATGCAAGCTGTGGGCGCCATGTGGCGAAATGGTGGCGAATGGCTCCATCGGCGCGAATCTCAGGCAAAGGCTAACGATGAAGTCAGAAATTTTGGTACGAGGAACCTACGCTGTTATGGCAAATGAACTGCATGCTTCTGGCTTCGCTGTCAGCCCTGGGGCGCCCCGGTGGTGTTCAAGCAGAAAGCTTGCATCGTGCGCCGTGTTCTCTCCACCGATCGGGTGATCATCGAAGACATTGATACCGGCCGCTCAGAGGTCGCGTTCATCAACCAGCTGTCTTCGATCACCACGCTCGTGCCCGAACATGAAGCTGGGGCTAAGGGGGGGAGATGGTTGCTGGACCGTCAGCCCTGCCACCAGCGCTGCTGGCCTTTACTGCTGCCGAGATTGCGAAGGCTGAAAAAGCGTCTGGACGTGATCGCCCCGTTGTTGGGCAATTGCGCAAGCGCTCTCGCAAAGATGTCGAGGACCATGCCAGGCAGAAGTCCGGGGTTTTCCGCTGTTACGCTCTACAAGTGGATCAAGAACTACAACGGGTGTGGCTCTCTCGTGGGCCTCATGGATGGCAAGCGAGGCGCCCCCAGCGTGAAGAAGCTTGATGAGCGGGTGGAGCAATTCATCCAGGAGGCGATAGACCAGCTCTACCTGTCGTCGCAACAACTGACGCCTCGGGATATCTATCAGACCGTGAAAGACCGTTGCGAGCTCGAGCGCAAGCCCGTTCCCCACGAAAACACCAGTGCGCAACAGGATCGCTGCACTTCCTCTAAACCGGGTTCGGCGCAAGCGCGGTCAAGTTGCATTGGCAGACAAGGACATCCTACTCCCGGTGTGTTCCCCGAACCCGTCAATCCTCTCAATCCGGTGCAGATCGATCATGTCCAACTCGACATGATCGTGGTCTTCTCTGACACACGTATGCCATGGGGACGGCCTTGGCTGACCCTGGTCATTGACTGCCCTGACACGCGTGATCATCGGCTTCTATCTGAGTATGGACCGCCCTTCAGCAGTGGCTGCCCGGCATGGCCCTGGCGATGGGCATGCTGCCAAAACAGGATTACCTCGCATCCCTCGGTTTGCCGGGCCGTTGGCCTGTGCACGGCAAGATTCGCAAGGTGCTGTGTGGACAACGCCAAGGAATTTCGCGGGGAGGCCCTTAAGTTCGGCTGCAAGGAGAACGCTATCGATTTGAACTTCGGCCTGTCAAGCAGCCACGCTACGGGCCTACATCGAGCGCCTCGTGGGCAATGTCAACATGATTGCTGCGCAAGAAGCCTGGCACGACGTTCTCCAACCCTCAGCAGCGGGGGGAACCTATGACTCCAAGAAAAAGTCTGCATACACCTTGCATGAGTTGGAGATCGAAATTGCGGACTGGGTTGTGAACCACTGACCACGTTCACAAACACGGTGCCCTGATGAAGCCGCCATTGATCGTTTGGGAGGAGAAGATTCTGGGCACAGATGGCGCCATGGCAGCCGGACTTCCGATCCAGATTGCGGATCCAGAAAAGCTCAAGTTGGACTTTCTCCCGCTGGAGTCGCGTGTGGTGTCGCCCTCGGGCGTCCGAATGGAACAAGGCTGACTACTTACACGAGGCTCTCAATCGATGGATCAATGCAAGCGATCCCGACCATCCTTCGGAGGAAGCGCAAATTCACCGTCAAGTACCATCCTCGGCGCCGGCGTGAGGTTGTGGTTTCTCGACCCCGAGGTCAAGCAGTACGTGAAGCTCGATCGCTATCCATTTCAAGCTCCCGGAGATGACGAGGAGGGGTTGACGGCTACGTGGGCGTGGAAGAGCACATTGCGATTGAGGCCCCAGGCAGCACGAAGGAAGCCAGCTGGAGGGACAAGAAGGCCAAGGCAGGTTACCGCTTGCGTAGCGCCCACAGAGAGGCCAATGCTGTGGCAGACACGAAGAGAGTGAGGCGAAAGCCTCCATCCTCGTCGCCTCGAAGTGGTGGCGCAGACCGTCGGTTGTCGAGACGCAAATGCAGCCTGCGCGGGAGCCTGTGGGATCGGGGGGCCAACCCCTTTGAAGCATTCTTGAGCAAGAAAATTACGGGCTTCAATGCGTAGCGTGACGATGAACCAATTTCCTCATCTACACGAAGCTTACGGCTCAAATGCTGGAGGCTTCACTGCCCGAAAAGCTGGAGTTCGTTCCGCTCGAACCACCTGTTCGGCTACCCCGCCTACGACCATATTTTTGCGAGACCTGCAGGATCTGGTGGCGTTCCCTCGTTCGCTTTAAACCTGAGTGTCGCGCTGTCATCGCAGACAGCGACAATGGCAAGACCCACGTTGACGACGGCAGTTCATTGCCAACAACCCCATCGTGCTGGATGAGGCCGGTTATCCGATCACCAAGGTGTTGTGGGTCGAGACACCTGCGAGTGCTGATGAACGACGGCTGTACAGCGCGATCCTAAGTGCCTTTGAACGTGACGCATCGGCCCGACGCCCCCCCAGCACGGCTGGAAGCGCTTGCGCATGAAGAATTGGCCGTGCAGCGCACTTCTGTACTGGTCCTCGATGAGTTGCACCGCCATTGCTCAACAGCCCCGCGCGTCAGCAAAAGCAGTTCATGGCCTCGCTTCAAGAGGCTCTCTAACATGCGTCTGTTAAGCATCGTAGCGTGCGGGACTGTCGACGTCTCAAGGGCCTTGGCTATCGATACTCAGTTCGTCAGTCGTTTCACACTCGATTGGCGTTGCCCCGTTGGCAGGCAGATGAGAGTTTTCTCAAGCTGCTCGCATCTTTTGAGCGACTGATGCCGCTCGCCAGCCCCTCAAATCTGACCGCCCCCAAGATGGCGCTTGAGGTGTTTCAAAAGCTGCGATGGCACCATCGGGTCCGTACAAAGATCACGCTCCACAAGCTGTCCGACGCGTGCTCAAAGATGGTGGCGAGCGGGTGACGTTCGAGATTCTGCAAGGCGCCTAGCCAGTCTTTTACAAGAGAGCCGCTTGGTCACGGCACCGCGGCCGAGATTTCGTGAACAATCATGCAGCCATATTCCCAAGAGACGCTGGGCTCGTTCTTGGTGCGCTGGGCATGGGCTCGGGGGAGAGCAGCCTGCAGTCTTGTCTCATCGGACTGGGCCTGGCTACTTCGTTTTTGGACCAGGGATTCCTGGACCGCAGCTTGTCCGAGGAGATGTTGGCAAGCCAATTGCAGCGGCCAGTGGCTGCAGGCTGGAGCAGGTTCGTTGTATGACCTATTGCAGTCAGCTGGCTGCACGCAGCTAGTACCTGTGCACCGCAGCGGCTTTCCTGCCTTGGCTGCTGCCTTTAGGGATCTACCATCGGCGCAGGCTTCGTTTTGGGCAGCTGTTCTGCCCTTCCTGCTTGCCCTAAGGGGTAAGATATGCCGCGCCATCTGCATATGCACTGGCGCTTGGCTTCATCGTGGATTTGCTCTAGGCACGGCGTCAGTCTCATGGATGCGTGTCCCGCACTGTGGCGCCCCGTTCCGCTCCATATCGAAAACGACTCTCTTGTTTTGGGGCGGTGCGAGTGTTGCGCCTTTGCTTTGTACAGCGCACATCCATCTACCTGTTCTGCGCGGCAGCAGGCGCAGCAAGAGCGTGTCGATTGCGTTGTGGAGGCAGGCGTTTCTCGGGCACCCGCTGCCTTTGGCGTTGGCCTATCGGTTATCACTCAGAGGGCGAAAAAGGGCTCCTGATTTTTCAGGCGCAGAGAGAACCGTGGAGCTACTGGCGATCTTTGCTCGCAGCCACCTGCTGGAGAACGCCCTTGGCCAGGTTTGACGAGGATATGGAGTGCTACACAAGAGAAGTTGGAGTCCACGGAGTGTTACGTTCGTGCTTTGCCGCAGGCACCGTACGACGCCAAGGTCGTGCTGGGAAGTGCCGCGTGATCCTCCAGCTGCGGGCCCGCAGGATCCTTCAGATTGCATTGCGTTTGTCGGTCAGGCGCTCCACTGCATCGGTGTGTGAAGCACGGCTATGACCCAATCCAAAGCTGAGTATGGGTCGCCCGGACAAATATTTCGCACATGCACATGCGTTCAGCGTGCGGCAAAACTGTGGGCGATCGATGAGACAAGGCCCACCGCATCCATCATGGAGTGAAGTACTGCAGCAATTGCTACCCAGCAGTTTTTTCCTCCGACGCGAACCTGCCAGATTCTGCGGCGAGACGGCCAGAGCCCACAGCATCGCAACCTCGTCGGTATGTGGGAAATGTGCACGGCAGGACCGCACATGTCTGCGTTGCGGCCGTTTGACTCCCCAAGCCGCTTTGCGGGTCGGAGACCGCGTTGCATGCGCATCATGTGCGCCTTATTACCGCACTTCAAGACCTTGCGATACGTGTGGAACGCCGAGCGCGAGGCTGCCTGAGCAGGTCGCGCGGCTTGCCTGAGCGTGGCCAGATGTGTGAGCGTTCGTCTGCGCAAAGTTACTCAGGCTACCTGCAGCCACTGTCACAAGCACCGCACTCAGTACTTTATGACGGCTCGCTGGTTGCCATCTTTAGCAGCAAGTGCTGCGAACTGGATATGGTCCCGAGCCATGACTGTCCAGATTGCGGCTCGCGCGTGCAGGGAACGGGCTTTCTCTGCCTTGTTTCAGCTGTTCCATCAAGCGCGGGAATGTGAAACGGCACAGTCAGCCCAGCACATGCTAGTGACTCAACAGGCGAAGCAGCTGTACGCGGACTTCACGCAGTGGGGCAATTCATCGCAGCGGGGCAAGCAAGTTGGCGGCGCATGCTTCGCGCTACTTGCAAGTTCATCACTCGCATAGACATCGCGCTGCAGCAGGCATCCGTCCCGTTTGGACCAGGCCGTGTTGCTGGGAGACCTTCACAACGCAGGAGCTGCGGCAAATGGGGTTGCTAATGCAGTTTTTGGTAAAACAAGGCGCTTTCCTCCAAGACGCTGCAGCGCGCCGCCAAAACTCGGATGAGGCCTTGGTGCAAAGCAAAGCTCAAGGGCGCGCTACAGGGCAAGCCCTGGGCCGCCGATACTCCAAGCCGTTGATACGGCGTTGGGGCCCAACGGCAAAAGCCGCTGAATGTACGAAGTCGCAAGTCCTATCTTTCTGCTCGCCATTGCCCTGTTGACTGCCGCCAAGGTGGGACGCGCAACGCAACTCAAGCAGGAAGCAAGTCGATGCACTCTTGCGAAGCAAGCCAGGCCTGGAGCGCGCATCACTGACCCCCTACTTGTCGCACTTGGCGAGCCGGCACGGGATGCGCCTGAAGGTGCCCTCGGCAAGCGCACGGGCACCCAGACAATCTCTGCTGCCGCAAGCGCGGTACGCAAGGCTATTGATGGATGCCATTGCGGGCAAACCTCCTCGCCCAACTGAGTTGGTCGTTGACCGCTAACGGTACTTGCGCACCTACTGAACGTGCCACTGACGCAAATACTTCAGCTGAGACACCAGGACGTTGACTGGGCGACAGGGTTGCAGATCGCGCCTGAAGGATCGCTGGATGGAGGTTGCCGCAAGAAGGGGGCGCGTTTGTCCGAGCGCTGCAGTCACCAGAACATTTGGTGTGGGTCAGACTTCAACCCTTGGGTGTTCCCGGGCCGACTGATAAGGTGACTGCCTCAGCACATCTGCTGTTTCCTACCATCTGAGAAAGTACGAAATCCCGACGAAACCGAAAGCAAGCACGCCACTGAACCGAAGATGCCCAAGGCATCTACAGGCTGTAGCGAGCTTCAGCAATCAGATGCGCTACGGAATACGTCAAACGACGGTCTGGATCTATGTAAAGATGCCGGTGGGTAGCATCGTCGGATGCGCCACGGTGACAGGCCTGCACACACTCGCTCCCAGTACTCTGTGGAGGCGATTCGGCACTGTATCCGGGCTCAAGCGCCACGAGTTCTTTGAGTATTTTTCGGGTCTGCGCAAAAGCCTTTGCACTGGGGGCTGAGCGAACCTACACAACTCGCGTCTCCATACCGACCGCTGAGCAAGCTGCGCGACATGGCGGGCGGCTTTCATCCACCGCAGTTCTTCGCAATGTCGCCAGCGATGGGCCTTTGCTGCACGTGATGAGCCAGGCTCTTCACGGCAGACCTCACAAGTCGCCCAACCTGCAGCGAGGGGGGGGCGAGCTGGAACTGGCGTGAGGCGTTCTCTGGAAAAAAACGCCGGGACCGAGATTAGGCTCTACGGCGATCTGCCGCAGCAGCAGCCATCTCTGCTAGGAACGGCCCTTCATGTTGGGCAGGCAGGTTGAGCGATGAGAAAGGCGTTTGCGATCTTGGCCGACGATCCACGCCTCAGGGAGGCTTGCCCCGTCCTGTCCATGTGGCGCCAAGTAGTTGGATTTTGGTACTCTGGCCGCGCCTTTGCTTTTTGCTTTGGCGGGCAGCAACGGAAAGACTTGCTGAGAGGTGAGGCCAAACTCGGTGACGAGCTCTTGTACGCGACGAAGTGCGGCTGTGTGGCTTCAGTTTTCTTTGCCTTGGCGATTTCTGCATCCAGAGCAGCGCTTTCGCGGCCAGTAGTTCGGTCAAATTGCATAGTCATACCTTGGTCCATGGGCGTTCGCCATCACGTGTGGCGCCAACAAAATTATCGGGGCTTACTTGGAACTGACTGAGCCTCGCCGCCAGTAAAAGATCAGGTCGGGGTGGGGATAGTGAACGGCAAGGAGCATTGCCGTCCCTGCTTGCCGTCAGTTTCATTGCCCACGGGCATCCAGGGCCGTGGCGATCGGCAACTCCCTCGTAGCGTCGATAGTCAAACGCAGTGCACGGCGCACAGGGTCCACTTCAGCAACGGGGGAGCGCGACGACACTGTGCTGCTATCGCACCGAGGCAGTGGTTGATGACGGATGTCGGGGGCACCGAGTTGCTCGCGCTCGTACCGCGACAAAACAAGACGATCTACGCCAAGGAGCTTCGCGAATTCGGCTTGGGTGCGCTGTCCCTCGTGCCTGCTGATCAGTTCACTTTGTCGTGTAGGGAACGTTTGAATACTCATCGATGTGCTATAGAATACATCATATGTGCAACAATAGCACAATTTGATAGTAGCTACACCTACAATCAAAATTGGGGAAACAACCATGGCATCAAGAGCAGACCAAATCAAAGCGCTTTTTCAGAGCCTACGCAGGTAAACAGAAGGACGAACAGTTCATCTCACCCGTGGCACTTCATAGTCGCATGCGGATGAAAGCTCGCCCGTGGATCACTCAAAAACTTTGCAGCGGAGCTGCGTGAGCTCATTGAAAAGGCGCGAGCCCCTGCTGCCCCCCGTGTGCGCGCGCTGACGAGAACATTACCTCTTGTGCAGCAGCCTCGCGGCGAACTGGATGAGCCTGCTGACAGCGCAGTTCCCCAGAGCACCCTTTGAAGCAACATGGTCCTGTCCAGGGAGGTGGTAGGCAGAAGCTTGCAAATCGGCGTGCTCCTGGAGTCTAGCGTCCAGCATGAGCGCCTCATGTGGAGCAATGGATTGACGGCTCGCCGCATAGCTCTTGTTCTGGTAGGGGCCTCCCGGCCCTGGCAAGACGATGACGGCTGCCGTGCTCGCTACTGAGCTGAAGCTGCCGCTTTTCACCGCGCGGTTTGACAGCATCATCACCAAGTTCATGGGGGAATGCGCCTCTAAGGCTTCGCTTGGTAATTCGAAGCTCTCAAGATCACCGCGGGTGTGTACTTTTTTGACGACGTTCGACTCGCGGGGGCATGCAGCGGGGGGGCGGGGGCAGCATGACGTTGCAGAGATGCGCCGCACGCTGCTGAAACATGGTTTCTTGCAGCTGATCGAGCAGGACCACCTCGGACAGCATCATCGTGGCGGCATACGAACCCACGGAGCTTCGCTTGCATACTGCGCTCTTTCGCCGCTTCTATGATGTGATTTCGATATGCCCACCCCTAGGACGAAGCCCGGACAAGTCGATGAACTGTCTGCGGCAATCGTTTGGCGTATGATGGCTCCTGCAGACTTGAAAAACTGGTCCAAATCTGGTCCCCCGTTGCAGGTGGGGCTTTCCCACTTCCGAGATCACCCAAGGCTTGTGAGGGACGCCTATCAAGGGACGCCATCCTTGAAGAACGATCGAGGCATTTCAGAAAAAATGCGTTCTCCACCCACCTGCAGGAGCGAGCTGCAAGCCAGCTGCACACACTGATCGGCCGGACCGTCGGCGGCCCGCCGGTTCTGGTACATTGAGGTATCAAAATGCATCGTTGCCCTCACACATGCCAGATCTCGTTCATTTTTCGTGTTTCGTCAGTTACGGGTGCTTCACTACCGGACCGAAGCTTCCTGTCGACACAATCGTTTCCAAGCCCATCGGAGCTTCAGCGGGGTCCGGGAAGCAGCAATGGCAGCGCATTGCTGCGTCAACTCGCGAAACTACGCGTTAGGACGATGAAGCTCTTTCCTTGGAGCGTGACAAAGCGGCGGGCTGACTACGTCCCACTGGAATGATCATTAGCGATCGAAGTTTTCGGCCTCAGGCGAAATTTGATGTCAAAGCCGTCGAGGTGGCGCAAAGGACGAAAATAGAGGTTTTAACTGTTGCCCCGTCCGGTGGCGGAGCCCAATTCAGTCGTTGCGCTTCATGTTCCGGAAGGCAAGCTGAGTTGCGCCTTGAGGACTCGGGGTAAGGAGAGTACCTGAGCGGCCCCTATGACAAAGCATGGAAGGCCTTCCCCATACTCCAGCTCGTCAATGCAATAGAGAATATTCGTTTGGAGCGGCCTTGGACAGAAGTTGGTGGGACAGAGGAAACGGCACCACCCGCGCCTGAGAAAGCAACTTGGCTGACAAATCTGGTTGCGCAACGGTGCCCAGACCGCGAGCGGCAACAGGCAAAGGCATTCCCAAGCAGCTGCCGCTGCTAGTTCGGTCTTCAGGTCGAAAGAGTTACCGCAGCTTCCCAGGTCGCGTTGTAGTTGCAGCAGGACGACTCGCAAAAGCTTTGGAGGGACGCACTCAGACTGTCTGGATCTGATCGCGAGATACGGTACGTTCAACACACGCAGGAGTTCTTTCTTTCAGGATCTTGCGCCTCGTGAGCAGGCCCCTGGGGCAAAGAGCTGCTGCAAACGTATGCACATTCGCCGAGGTCAGACACAAGCCCCTATGTCACCTTGTCGACACAGGTGTGTTGAACGAGGCCCATCCTCTGCTGGAGAGCTGTCGCCATGAGGAACGTTAATGGCGGTGGCTTCAGAGTGGGTTCCAGGTGCGATGTAGATGGACATGGAACCGAGGGATGGCAGGCGTCATCTGTCACGGCGACCTGGTGGCACCTTTGGGCATGATCAGAAGCTCGATGTGCCTCATCGAATGGAGTCAGTGAAAATCTTCCCGCCGGCAGGAGCAATCCACCACATCTGTACGGCTGGATTCATGGCAAAAGCAGTGGACATGGGTTCGAACAGAAGAATCCGCGGACGCTCACGCATCTTTTGTGACCATGACTACCAGCGATCGGTCCGGAGCAGGGATGCCTACGGAATGGTCAGGCGTGCGTGGATCAATTGGCTTTTGGCTTGAACGGACTTGACTACACCCAGGGCATTCAGCTGGGGTTACGGACTTTGCGCTCAAACAGCGGCTCTGTTGTGATGTCCGCAGGAACGTTACCCTGGCAGGGTTGGACTCTGGACCCCGATATCAACCACTCTTACTTCCATCGAGGGGACCCTGGCCAGTCTTGGAATGGCCTCACCGTAGGGTGCCTGCACTGACCTGACCTATTTGTCCTTTTTGACATTCAGCGGCTGGCCGCCGTACGCCCATCGCACAGGGGGGGGCACTCTCCGGCCATCGACTTACATCGCGCTTTGTGGCGATAAACTCATGGCCATTGAAGCAGGACGTTGTAGCGGAAGGGGCGAAAATGCGGACGATGATGACACCAAAGTTCGCCGCAGTGGGCCTAGCAGCTTTACGAATATTGACGGACATCCCACAGGAATGCACAGGGGCCTTTTGCCGACGAAACAGGGGATTCCAGTGCAGCGGCCCGCTGAGTGCAAAGAATTTGCGCCCGACATAAGAGCTAGGTATCCAAACTATTGGGAAGAAACCTGTCTCGTGCCTTGGTGATAACGGCGCGCGCTTCACTCCCCATATGCTGGCTCAGCTGCCGAGAGGCGCGAGAAAAGGGGACGATGAGGGAACTCTTGCGCACCTATGGCTTCGGTAAAGGTTCTCTGCAAAAATTTCCTTGGCTTCGCGATGATGCTCCTACTTCATCGCTTCAGGACACAATCGTTCCGTATCAGCTTTGAAAAGCGCAAGGTAAAACTCAAGAGTTGAAATTTGCCAAATTACCTTGGCAGCCGATGAGAGCTAGCGGCCTTCTTTGTGAAGTTGCTGTGGAAATGAGGGTACTCTATCCTTCTTGTAGAGCGGAATCCAGCCGCAGAGGGTGGCAAAGCAAATTCCGATATCAGTCTCATGGACTTCGATTTGCTGTCAAGGGCGCCAGCGAGATGAGGTGCGCTTCAATCAACGAATCATAACAAGCGTCGATCGCCTTGAAGATTTTGACCGAGACGAAAGCTGTCGGACCCCGATAAAAACGAGTGGCAAATCGGGGCAGGGCTCTCCGCGCTAGAGCTCTGTGGCATAGGCGATGTCTGCGAGGGGGACTGCGGCACAGCTGCGTGAGAATCGCACGATCGCATGTGTTCCCCATAGGTGGTTGGTGGGAAGGACTGGCCAGGAGCCGAACGCGCTGGCAAGGCACTAAGGTACTCGTTGGTCGTTCGCTGGCGACCCATCCAAGAGGTGGACGTGCCAGTAGATCTCTATACGCCGATCGCCACAGGAATTTCGCAATCGTCATCGCTGTTGACACTCACTGCTTAGGCATACCCGCAGAACGTTATGGCCCTAGCTGTTCTACTTGGCCGTCAGTGCCAAGCGCTGGCCTTTCGCCTAGTTTGTCGTGCCAATTCACCCCCAGTCAGCATGTCTCCGGTTTCAGATCCCCAATTCTCCCGGACTACTCTAAATGACACCTTGGTGTACCGATTGGTTGTGCGGCCAAAATACTCCCAGAAATTGAAGAGATTGGAGACGCCACGTGTGCAGCTGTGCGTTTGCTGAGATTGAATAATAATGAGCCGAACGTCTTCTGCCTATGCCCGGAGAGCCAGCGGAGCTTTCTATAGCCTATTGTCGGTGATTGAATCAGGCGGGTTCTTTGCCAGTCATCCCGTTGGGTTCATTCTGGCCGATATGACCAGACAAAATGGTTGATCATGGGCGATCAAATCAAGATTAAAACTTCGCAATTCCCCCGCAAAACGTGGATACTGTTCATCAAAAAAGACTACATTCGTATCCACGGGCACTACGGTATACAAGAATTTCCCGCTGAAGCGGCGAAGAAGAGCTGGCAGCTTCACGATCTTAGAGATTGCGCCCTATTATCGTTGGGTCTATAGCGGACACAGGTCTGGAACTTAATATTCCTGCCTACGAGGTCTTAACGGAGCTTTTATGGCGTTCGAGGGTGTTGCTCCTTTTATCAAATGCGTTACTATCCAATCATTGGAACAATGAGTTGGAGAATTTAATTGTAGGAAGTGAAAACGGGATTCACGCCAGAGGGGTGATGCTATAAGATCCTAACCAAAACAAAACATTTCTTCCTCAGCTGCCGCGGACATTGGCCCATTTTCCAGACTTCTGAATACGCCAACAAGCAGGGCACAGGCATATTTGAGGTATACAAAACTCCCGGAGGTCGGGAGTAACTCACCCATGGGGTTCAAGTTCATTCCCGCACTGGGACTGAAGACAGGAAAAAGGACGATATAAAACGACTATCATTTCTTGAGTCAACGCTTTCAAGCGGGCCGCAATTTCAGTGTTGTGGATTGTAACTCTGTATTTCCGCCTCTCCGTGCTATCGTTCGTTTGTTCCTGGCCAACCAAAAATACCGATCAATTTTCCGCAGCAATCTTCACAAGCATTTTCTGAGCCTGCAGGACAAACCCAAAGGCTTAAACGGAGACCCCTGTGGTTATCAATCCGCAGCAGTACCAGGCTGGGAAATTATGTATCTCATACTTGCGATCAACGAGATGTGGTCTGATTTACCTGACATGAGGATTGAATATAAAAAAGGTATAAACTTTTACAGATACAGGCCCTTAAATTGATGAAATCAAAACAAACGGCAAAAGGAAATCAACTGGTACCGGGCATAAATCCTCGTCGGGAAGCCTCAGCCAGCGCTTCCCTTAGCGCCCACGCGCAAAGCGGCGCTAAAAAAAGAACAGATTCAGCGCTCTGGCCGCGGTGTTTTCATGCAGCTTGAGAAAGAAAAAGTCATTAAAAGAGATTGGAGCTATGCTTTAATAAAATCCTTGTGTCGCTGTTGGGCGGTGCAGTATATTGCATTGCTCCCTACTAAACTTGGGAACGGACAGATATTCCTTGGGCCATTGTGTTGGTAGAGGAGACGATGCCAGAGGACGGCTGTGCTGGGTGTGAGAAATGAGCTGCCTGATGGCTCATTACAGTATTTCTTTGAACTTGAAGTTCTGGATGAAGGAAGCCTTCTATGCTATGATAGTCTAAGCCAATGAAAAACGATGCGAGGCTTCCAGAAGAAGTCTGGAGTGAAATCCTAAAGTTGCCGTTTTGACAAAAGGGTCGATGGAATAATGGAGTTTGGGAGGAAAATCTGGAAGTAATACAATAGTTCGTGGGCGCATTAAACACAAGTTTGTGAAATTGGCGTGCTGGAGGTTTCGTGCTTAGTGCTGACTACGTTCCGGACGAAAATTTTCTGTGAGTGGCGCCTTGGTCTCTACAGGCTTAATAACCGTCTCTGTATGTTCTTCCGCTGTGAACAGCAGTCAACCAGTCCTTCCATCCAAAGGAATCGGTCTATGAAGGGGCGGCGAAAAAGCCAGGACCTATCGTCGATCGCAAAGCAGGGAAACACCATCCGATCGTTTTGTCCCGAAGCCAAGCATTGCACTCGGGCCTCGCGTTCCTAGGCTAGATTGAATTTGGAACGTCGTGAAGTTCCGCAATGCGAGGATGTCACATTCAGGACGCGCGAGAGCAACATCATCGGAGAAAAAAGTGACCGAGCGCAGTGCTCTCAAGCGAGCGTGAAGGCGCCAAGTACTTGTGATGACCACGTCCCAACCGTTGCAAATCGTCGCAGCACGTTCTCGAACACAGGCAACAGCAACACATGTCGCTTTGGAACTCGTGGCAGAACTCGGGATGGGAATCACTCATCAAGTCAAAGAATATTGTTGTTCACGCTGCAATTGAGTGTTGGCGGTGCCCAAAGGCTTAACACCCATCATCGTATTGGTCTTGGCGAGCTCTTTCCGATCCAAGGAGTTACTGTTATGCAGAGGTTACCCGCAAACGGCGGGTCACGTTCGAGATAATAGCCTTCCCTTATCTGTGGGTTCAACCCTTCCCGAAGCATTTGAAGAATGGTTATTCACCGATGAAGTAATTGATCATGATCATGAAAGATGAGATCTTTGTGAACCTGTGCGAGCAAGACGGCCTTCGCTACATTCTTCCGCATAAAGAATCAGCTAACGCATCACCATTTATGGTCGATCACATTGTATCTTGCGATCAACGTGTCTCTGTTTCGAACAAGGACGCAGCTTTCACAAGAGGAGCCAAACGTATAGACTTGAATCGTCTCGAACGAAACAAATGCGCATGGATCTTGTATCAATGCGTTGGAGAGGGATGGCTGCGGACTGAGAACAACGACATTCTGAAAAATGCAATTACCTATCTCAGGAAGAATAAAAATCTAACGCTCGGAACATATGCATTCGTCGTTTTTTGGCGGGCTGCAAGATTAATAAATAGAACATAATCCCGGATTTTTTGAAGGTCCTCTAAGACTTGCAAGCAAAGATCGGATTTGCTATCAATGGACGAGAGGAGGTCCATTTAGATGGCCAGCATTGTCGTCCAACCCAACGCGACATCGCCATCCGCTGTAGGACATACCACTTCCCGGGTTGTGATTATAGAAATGTGAGCTTTACCACTTAGCTGCTCATGGCGAGGCGAAGCCCGATTTGAGTGCGCGCGGATTAGGCCGGCGAGGCGCCTTGCGCAGCTGCACGCGGTTTTGCCACGCCGCGATTTGGGTACAGTGGATGTTGATTTTGGAAGTTCTGGGTCAATGCGTTTTGAAGAAGACCTTATGACTTTCAATGGTTGCCGACTAGCGCTGCATCACATTTCTGAAGCAATGTCTCTAAGCGCCATGAGAGTCTGCGGATCAGAAAAGTCCTGTTCTTGCCTCACACGCCACCAAGCGATCCAAGATAAGCGGGGGGCCAGTCCTCGCCCCAATGTCATCGTCCAAGGCCAGCATTGCCTGGGCTTTCTGCGGGTCACGTCCTCCATGGATTTGCTGGCCACGCGAAGTGTCCCGAAAGCTCGCCAGAAGCAGGGATATCCGCTCCGTGGACACGTTTGTGAAAGTGCACCGATGAAGCGGGCGCGCAAGCTCCTTGGGCAACAGCTGCCAGGTCTTGGCATAGCGGGGCGTATGCCACATGTGTCACTGCTGAGCATCGATGGCTACTTGGGGGTGATAGGGGGCGAGTTCTTCTTGCAAAAGGGGCAGCTCACCGAATCAAGGAGCGTGCTCAGAGGCTTGGTAATGGGGCTCTTGTAGATGCCACGTCGGGGATGCCAAAGCACGCTTCATGGTGATCCACGCCTGTCAAGATCGAAGATACAACCACGTTCAGCGCGCGAGGCGAAGACGCAAGCGGATGTAGGAGTCGCGGCTGCTGCGGACATGCTTGTCATGTCTGGGCATTTTTCACGCCATGCGATGTGATCCTCGCCGGTGTACCATGGGGCAAGGGCCATTCGCTACGGCGTGCCATTGCCTGCACAGACACTGCTGCCAGTAGCCCCAGCCGCCAGCAGGTCGCCTTGCGTCAAACCGATCCATCGTCCATGTCTCTTCCATCCCCCTCTTCAGAATCGGCGAAGGCTCCTGCAGCCGCTCCTGCGCACCACGATCCCCCGGCCAGTGACCCACCCCCACCGATGGCTGCATTCGTGTTCGTGGCTGCGCGCGCGCACAAAACCTGAAGAACGTGGATGCATTGTGGTGATTTACGCAACTGCCTTGTGGTACTTCACCGGGGTGTCCGGTCGGGCAAGTCGTCGCTCGCCTTCGGCACCTTGTATGCGAGGCGCAGCGGCGATACTTCGAATCGGTCGCGCCCTATGCGCGCAGACTCATCGACAGGGTGGCGTTCCGCAGGTCGATGGCATCGATGGTCTGCACTGCAGTGGCTCTGAGCGCATCGTGGCGCAACCACGGCGCTGCGTCATCGCGTTGGGCAGCGTCACCACTCTTTCGAACCTGGTGCGCATGCTTTACTCGCGTGCTGGAGCGTACCCCGCGCACCCAACCGATGCTGTATGCGGAGGATTTTTCACCCAACACCCCGCAGGGGCCTGCCGCATTGCCATAGGACTGGGCCGTCTTTACGACGTGACAGAGGCCGTCCATGGGTGCGGATGATTCGGCTCACCCGTGCGCGAGCGGGCGTTCCGCTTGGCCAAGCGCTTGGCAGGGCCAAATATGTCTGCGCGACATTCTACAACGCTGCGGGCCACGAAAAATTCGAAGTGCCTTGGCGCAATTTGCGCGCAAGACACGCGAATGGATCCTTTTCCCGACGAGCAGCCCACCGTCCGGTGTACCCGGGTACCTCTACGGTTGACGAGGCTCGGCGCGGGGCGCCCAAGCGGGACAGCCGCCCAGCAACATGGCTCGTTCACCGGCGCACGCGCTATGTGATTCAGACATTTGCACAGCCTGAGGCGTTGATGAAGCGCAACGGTGTCAATGTTCATGGTGGGGACCGCGCTGCCCAGTATGACAATGGCAGCGGCTGAAGCCGAGTCGCTTTCCGGAGTCACTTTTGCGGTCTGGACATTGGCGATCTGGCTCGACTGCCCCTTGACGCCTTGGCCCGATGTGCCTCGCCGAACCTGTGGCCGAGGGCGCGACCCACTCCAACCGTTGACGGGCGATGCCGGTGCTGCCATGACTCGCTGCTGCGCGCAAGCGCGCCGCACTTCAAAAGGAAGGCGGACGGCGCCTGCGCCCATGCTGCGCACCGATTTGTGGCCGCACGCCCCACTCTCGCCCGAAAAGCAGATGGCTGCACAGCGCATCGCTCAGGAACGCTGCGTCCGCGTGCAGGCCCTGACAGGGCTTGGGGCTGGGTTTACCTCTCGATCGACCCGGGTCGACGCCCTCGCTGTCACACGGCGAGCTTGCAGCTCCTGCGGCTGGCCCACGCAGTTGGAATCGAAACTCTTTCGGGCGTGGTGTATGTGTTGACGAGCCGTCTGCAGGGACTGCACCCGGCCGACACCGCTTTCGCTGCTGACTGCGCTGCACGCTTGAAAGGACGCTGGCAATGCCTTCTTCGTGGTCGAGCATGACGTGACCCCATGCAGCGCGCAGGACTGGCTGGTGGATGTAGGCCCCCGGGGCCGGCTGAGCCGTGGGGGTTCGCGTCTCCTACAGCGGCACGCCCTCGAGGCCTCGCAGAGATATCCGAGTCGCGAGACGCGTCGCTACCTGTTTCGAGGAGCGGCACCGCGTTCACGCCGCGAACGGCGCACCTCATCCCCGAAAATCGAACTCTGGGCCTTGGCTGACGCTGACAGGGTTGTACATCGCCACAATCTGCGTGGAGTCGGACGTTGGCGTTCCTACTCAGCGTGCCTGACTGCCGTAACCGGCGTCTCCGGCTCGGGCAAATCGAGCCTGTGTTAGCCAAGTACTGCTGAGTTGGTCACCGCCCACTTGGGGCAGGCCCCTTGCGTCGAGTGAAGGTGATTAGCCTGGCCGAGGCCGCCTGATGCCCAGCGGACGGCGATGACCCGGTATCCTATCAGGATGACAAATCGAAGGCGCCACTACTTCAGGCCGACTTGGCGGGGCCACAGACCACGTTCGCCCGGCTTGGTGCGCGGGACCAGCAACCGATCGGCCCGTACGCCCCGCTCCAACCTTGCCACCTATAAGCCGGCCCTGTTTGATCGCCGGTGCGCAAGCTCTTCGCAGCTACACCGGCAGCGCGTAAAAGGGACGCTTATGACGCGGGCCGCTTTCGTTCAACGTCGCCAAAGGCCGCTGTTCCACCTGCGAGGGCGAAGGCTTCGTGAGCGTCCGAAAACTGCTTTTTCTGCCCAGCGCTTGTACGCGCCGTGTCACCACATGCCACGGCGCGCGTTACAAAACTCCGACACCACTGCTCCTCTCACATGGAACGGGACTCAGGCATCGCCGATTGTACTTGGTCCTCACGGTGGACGCTGACCTGCGAGGGCGTTTGCCGCCGAGCCTGCCGTGCTGAGGCCGCTGCATGCGCTGCGCGGACATCGGGCTGGGGCTATTTGCGTTCTGGGCCAGCCGCGACTGAGCTGTCAGGGGGTGAAGCCAGCGCTATCAAACTTGCCAACCGAGCTTCAGCGTAACCAGCGGGGCCATACCCTGTATTCGTACTGGACCGAACCTACGACGGGCCTGCTTCCGTCCGACGTGGACCGCCTGTTGCGGCAGCGGGACCGCACTGGTTTTTTTCCAGGCTGCAAATACCGTCGTGGTGGTCTGAACATGACATCACTTCGTTGCCTCCAGCGATTGGGTGATCGATATCGGTCCTGTGTGCGGGTGCACCAAGGTGGACACATCGTAGCGACTGGGGAACCCGCATCAGGTGGCAAGTTGCACCGCCTCGCGCACGGCACAGGTATCTGGCGGCCCATTGAAACAAACACCCTCGCAAACTGATCCGCTCGCTTGCGATCCGCTACCTTGAAAAACCGCAATAACGCGGTCGACAACAGCTTTTGCCGTTCAGCGGCGCACGTCTCGATTGGCTTATGGCGTATTCTTGTTCAAGGGCTTGAATGTCAATCATCGTCAATAGATTGAATTCTTTGCATGCTTTTTTAGTTACGCGCCTTGGGTCGCAATTGATCGTAGAAAATTAGCGACCTCACGAAGCCAGTTGCTCTTCATCTGGTCTTCAATCCCGATCATCGAATTGCTGGCAGATTCACTCGCCCGCCGTAACTCGTTAGTTTAAGATGTATAGTGCGACGCTGTCCTTATTTGCTTGGTTGGCATCAAAAAAACCATAAGAATGTGACATTGGTCGTGCGGTCGTTAATCACCAGTTGCCAAGTACCTCCGAAAAAGAGAACTACTGGTCCCTGCGGCAGCCCAGGACAATGCACGCAAGCTAACGCTATTACAGAAAGCAACTGGAGAAACCAGCCCACGTCGTCACTTTGCTATGCAAAAATGGTCAAAATGTGCCGTCAGTATTGGGGGACCTGCTCGGCGTAAGAGGCACTGGAGGTGTCCGCGCATTGACAACCAGCACGTCTTTGGCAGAGCTATTTGGAGTATTCGTTTTAGACATGATGTGGCTCTGGTAATTGCTGGAGACGTACGGTCTCCGGGCATATGTAAAACAATGAATCAGCTACACAGAAGGGGGATCGGTTTCGCCGTGGGCTGGCCAGTTCGGGATGTCGAATGCGCGCAATTGCAGATACAAAACTGTGCGATTTGCGAATCGTCATATCCCCACACGATCCGGATCTTCACTTTACCTGAGGCAGGGAGCGGCGGGATTTTGTGCCATGGGCATTAAGAACGTGGAAGCGGTCATGACCATTATGGGTTTTGCAATGGCGATATTGATCTTTGATAAATTCAAGTGTGGGACATCCTTAGCCAGTTCCCTGACAGCCCCTTTCCATCAGGCAAGACCAAAAGCATCGAAGAGGAATCTGGTCGTTTTCCAGTGATGCATCGGCAACGATGACCGCCCCCTTACTGAGTGGTATGAAAACGGGGGCCAATGTGAGGGGCATACCGAAAACGTGGCGGCACCGCTCCCAGCTCGAGGAGCCTTGCTATGCAGCATTGATTTCAGGCACTCGGCTTCAAACCGCCATTGGGCAACCAAAAGTCTGCAAACCTTGCGCGAAGACCCCTGGATTCCTGTTTTCTCCAGGTCGCGCGAGGAGACGACACAAACGAGGGCGACAGATGCTTCCACCTCAGCTGCAGGACGTGCTGGTCAGGCGCCTTTGTGGCAATCGGCTCGGGCATTTCCGTGATGGCCCAGCTTAGCGGTCTACCTGGTTTGCTAGCCCTTCAGAAGACATTGCGTAAGGAAGACACCATTCGTTCACGGGATGGCAGGAACCCGTGACCTCGCTCAGCTTCGAAACGGAAGGCTGCCCGGGGGATGTGGGCCTGCTCAAACGGGCTTCTGGCTATTGAGAGAATAGTGTTGGGCCTGTGTGTAGTGGTCTGCGAATTTTCTCGGGTTTCGCACGCACATTTTTCTTGGGCCGCCTCTGGCTTCTGAAATCCGTGCAGGAAACCGGACCCAAATCCTTGAGGCGGGCACCTGCCCCTGAAAAGGGCAACCGCCGCCCAGAGAATTGGGCACGTAGGCTACCTTGCCCACGGAGGAATTGGCGCTGGCCGCTGCATACCGTCCACGTTTTGATTTTTATGTACCTGTGTCAAAGGGGTGTTTATATGGGAATCTCATGGAAAATTAGGGCCCAACCAAGCCGCGACATCTATGGTTATCGCACATAGGAGTGGATGCGGGCCGGCAAAGCAGGGGATCGTTGGAAAAGTCGATGCCTGGAACCACTATGCTCTGCACCAGAACGCCACTTGTTGCCGTATTCGGCGATAGAAGTTATCGGGGGTTGGCGGTTCAAGACGCATGCTGCCTATCGGGCGTACTGGGAACCTAACCAAGTTCCTCGGGGATGAGTTTGGTTGCGTCGAGAATGACCAGAAACTGATATGCATTCGGCCGTCTTGTTTCGGTGAAGACCTTGCACGCCAAATTCGTATTCAGGATAGGCGGCCGGCCTCGATGGCGTTTCCCACAGGTCGCGCCGGTTGTCGTCCGGGTCCGCCGCCCGAGATCTTGACCGCCTCGTCCCAGACCAGCGAAATGCGTGCCCGCCACTACCTTGGGGTTCTCAGTGGAACTTGACGAAGACCGGACCTGGTCCCTCTGCCATTGACCGAAAGCGGAAGTCTGTGCACGCCAAAACCCCTTGGCATCCGTGGCGAAGCTGCGGGGGATGGCGCGATCCGGGATCATTCAGCCACATCAGCCATGTGGGTGGAACTCGTGCAGACGAGCGAGCACGAAATCCCAGAACCGTTCTGTCATGGGCGCTCGCCGGCCTGCGGCAATCTGGTGGATGTGTGGCTCAGGCTGGTACGGCGATGCACCAGGTCGGGAACACTTCAATGAGCGTCCTGGAAGAAAAAAAAACCGGCCATGATTGTTTGCCGACCAGATTCCCAGTTTGCCTTCGTCGGTATAGAACCTTCACTGCGAACCCCGCGCACGTCTCGTGCCGTGTCCATGGAGCCAGCGCTCTCCAGCCACCGTCCGAAAAGGCGCACCGAACACCGGGGTGATCTTGCGCCTGCCTCTTTGGAAGGGCGCGGCCGCGTTGTCAGCTCATGTAAGCGCGGCTTCATCAGCCACCTCGGAAGAAGCCGTGGGCGCCGGAAGCCCGCGTCCCGCATGGACGGATTGCGTTCGGGGATGCGTCTCAATGGGTCCGAAATGGGTGATCTTTTCGCGGGAGGATGAAAGTCCTCCAGCAAACCGGGGCCCGCGCTCGCCATACTTCACACGGAAGTTCTGTTCTGTCCGCAATAGCCCACGCCTTGGTTGGTGGTCAGCACCCTGACCCGCCGCAATCACACAGCCACAGCGTGGGTCCACGAGACGTGTCTACGGTGGCATTGTTGCCCTGCACAGCCTCGCGTATCCTGTTATGGCTGAGTCCATTTTGCTCGGGACAATGCGCTGGCGGTTGCTAGGGCGCGACGCAGAAAAGCACACACAGCGCCAGGAGCAGGTCCGTGGTCCCGCTGTCAAATCAATGCTCGCCAGTCTTGATCGGGTTGTAAGGGCGTGCCGGCCAGCAAGCCGTCTCAGTCTGGAAGAGATTTTTTCCGACAGGTTGGTCCACTGCCGTGTATAGACTAGCAGGACCACTATCTGTATTTCTGTGCTTGTGGCCGACCCCTTGACGCTGTTCCCGGATACCTTGCCGCCGTCTTTTTCATCGTCGATCTCCTGAGGTTAAGAAAATCTGAGGAATAAGGTGAGCTCGCAATTAAAGAATGTAAGGAGGAGGTTGATAAGTTCTAGAGTATGGCGTCCTGGGCGAAAAATAGAATGGCGCAATATTTTCTGCAATTAATACCGAAAACCGCAAATGTTTACCCTTTACCGGATTGGCTCGTTTGGCGGCTTCCGCACTACTTGCCTTAGGTGCCAAAATTTGGGCAACACACTGTGGAGGAGCGCGTTTTCAATTATTCCCGAGGAGTGTTTATAAATGCATTCAAAGTATAACTGTGGTCGAAATGCGGTTCGTCGACGATGTTCGTGATGCAAGTGGCGCTGACTTATATTTGGCTTTCCCTGTCGCGGCCGACAAACAGCAAGTTATTCTTGACGAGGCCATGAAGATCAATCAACCCGTTGAGTACAAATTGCCAGCCCGTCTACGACGTCGTGGAAATCGTGTATTTTCATCTCCATGCAGAGCAAGGGAATTTTGAGCTGCTCTATAACTCTACTTTTTGCACTAACACAGCGTGTTTTCAATCTCGCGAATATAACGAGGTCCCTATTGGTGTGCTAATCCGTCAAGCACTCTGCCATATTTATATTCCCAGCAGATACTGTCAGTCAGATAAGCTAGCTGCAATATACTTATAGAAACTTTGGCAAATCTGAACCTGGACTCCAGCGAATCGCCGCAGTCAGGGCTTGGGTAAGGAACTATATAGCCTATTACCCCCGCAGCCGGGCCACCTACAACATGCCGCTCTCGACACCATGATTGACCGGGCAGGCGGAGGACGCGAGATTGCCCACCTCACTATAGTTTTCTGAGGGCGCTAAACATACTTCCCGTTTGGGTCACGGGCATAGTTTTACAGAAGGTCAAAGTCAACCTATGCCAATTTTCCACGCCTGCGTAGAGGCTTTTCTGAGCGGTGGGTGGGTGTTGTTAGATCCGATAACCACAGGAGATAGCGAAGAATTTTATAAGGATCGGCAGAGGACGTGATGCGGCGGATACCGCATATGCCACTATTTTCGGTGCGGTGATATCGATGCAGCCCACAGTGTCGATGGAAAGAGACTCAAAGTAATTTGAACACAGCTGGGCAAATCTCTGTCCACGGGTGATCTAAATTGCAAACAGCTTCGAAGAAATATTCCGGTGCTCGCCATCCTGCCGAACTTTTATTTTAATGAAACCATTGCAAGTTAAACCATTTCAACACAAATTAGGAGATGTTATCAGAATAAACACCCTCAATACGGCGGTATCGTTTTTTATTCACAAAATCCTATTTTTCGCCGGTCATGTGCGCAAAATTACAGTCAGCCATCTCGCGCCAAATATTAGAAATTATAGTAAGAGTTAAGAATAAATTGAGTTCGATTGAAGATCGTTCATTGCTTCACATAAAACTTCGCCAATCACTGCAATATTGCGTTTTGAAAAAGTGGTAAATATGATGGCAGGAAGCCTGGGCAGATTCTCTGGAAAATACTACAGCAGCGTACGTGCAGGCCTACAAAATTCAATGGCGTTCGGTAGGGATATATTAGTTTCCCTACCTTCATAACTGGAGAAAGATGATGCCTAAGACACGCTATGACGAACGCCAGCTCAAGGATCTGCTCTGATTGCAAATGATGGAAACGGAGCTTGGCGGAGAAAAGGTTTATCGGACCGCTTTGGCAATGTGCTATCAACGAGGGGACCCCTGAAAGAGGAATGGGAAAAGTATCCTGATTTGAAGAGACGTTAAGCCACCAAAACGTCGTCCGCACAACATGTGAGTTCCTGGGCATTAATGCGGACGAAAAGTGACGCCTTCGTGCGCCAGGTGGTCAAGCACAATCGGATTGTCGGCTGGTAAAGGCCATGGAACTGGCGCTCAGTGCCGTTAGATCGCAGTGCAAGCGCAGCTAGTTGCTTGCGAATGTGTGGTGCATGCGGAAGACAAGGACCACGCAAATTGGGAGCTGCTGGGCATGGTGGCGGAAGTGGCCACCGGTGAGGACAGGTAAAGCGCTCAAGGAAGCGCATTCGCGCGGGTGGAGAAGGATGAAGTATCATCATCTCTATCACACAAGAGGGCTGGTGCCGTGAACCTCGCCATTCATAGCCTCGGTCTGCCGGCCGTCCTGCTGCCACCTGCCTGAAGAGAATCAAGCAAGTGGAGACTGCCATTGGTGCATCGCGTGCCGAGCAGCAGCCGCAAGATCTATGCACTGACGACCAAAAATGTCGCGTAGTCAGGTTTTAAAAAGCCTACCGACGTGCCTCGTAGTCCGGTGGTTCTGTTGCTGGTATGATGTAATCACCCATTTAAATTCCCGAATGCCGGCGGTTTGGTTCGCGAGGCAGTACGAGCGGCATCCAGGATCTCGAAGCTAAAGCCAAGCTTAAAAGTCGTAATATTCCGGCAATTTAATGCCAATGACAACTATGGAACTTGGCAGAGCGAGTTTTCTGATATTCTTTTGTCGAATGCATGGGGTTTACCTGGACCTCGTGGCGAGATAGCGCGGACTCTTGCCCCCAGTGAGACAGATCTCGTGATATTGAAACCCCAGCATTCGGCATTTCCATCCACTCCCGCTTCAGCATCTCCTCGACCGCATGGAAGCGGAGAAATTGATTATCGTGGGATTTGCCACCGATATGTGCGTCATGCTTTCTGCCACCGATGCACGGATGTCAGGATATAGCGTGTGGGTGGCCTGAGCGATTGTACGGCAGCTGAAAATCCTTCAAGAAAAGCATTTGCTTTGCGGCATCTTCGCCAGTCATTCAAGTGTTCTGTAAGAGCATCAACCGGTCGGATGGACGAGCGATGATTAAGGACCTGATCCTTTATGCAATAGCGAAGCTTGCCATATATCACGCTGAACCGCGGCAAGCGATAGCATGTACAGACACTGGTGAAGCAGCGGGAAAACCTTGCCATACCAGTGTAGAGGTCAACTACATCTTGTGCGTGATTGATATTTGGAAAAATGCGCCTCCAGCTTGACCGAGCCTCAATGCCTCACCGGATTCATGCGCGATGACCTCTTGGCAAAGCTTTTGCATGTGCAAGCGCAGTCTTGGCACGAATCCAATCCTTGGCGCTTTCTGTACATCCCAAACTGGCGATATACCCGTCATAGAGCCCATAGGTACCGCCAAAGATGGTCAACATGGCTGTCTTGAAAGCATGCTCAGCAGCTTTGAGTTCCTCAGAGCCTAGGCTATGAGCATTTCGCAAGACCACTTACGATCTCGCAGTCGGGACTTCGGGGAGACCCTCAACATAGTCACGAGATGGACGTGCATCCCCCGGGCGGAAGATAAGACATCCCTTCAAGGGCAGCAGCAGCCAAGTTGGCATTTTTCTTGGCGTGAGTTTGGTAAACATTCATATTGCTCTCCGTTAACCGTAACTTTACGCTCCTGTGCATGCGAAATATTATCGAATCGGTCCAGCATCCATTACATGCTCACCTTTGCAGGAGCGTTCCACCAAGCTCCAAGTGCTCGACACACAGATGTTCTGGATCAGCTGGCTTGGTAAAAATCAGATCGAACTCTGTCTCAGCTATGCGGCACCGCATCTGTGCCTGGCTATGTCCCGTAATTTAATGGCCACGATAAAAAGGCGCGCGCGCTAGCGCTGAGTCAGTCTCGAATTACTTGGGCCACCTCCACTCCGTCCATTTCAGGCATCCCATGTCCAAGAGGACAACGTTCCAGGAACCCTGCGCAAGTTTTTTCAAGGCTCTCTCTTGCACTGGTGCATGGCGAAGCTCGCGCGCCGTTCCATTTCCAACAGTGCTGCCATCGTCTCTCAGCGATATCGGAGTCATCATCCACAACCAAGATGCGCATGCCGTAAAGGGGGAGCGCTCCTACATCCTCATCCGTAGCATCCGTGTCGGGTTGATTTTGCACACTGCCCCCTTAAGGTATCGAGAATAAAAATTCTCCATCCATTCGGATGAGAAAGGTTTCACCGATGCCCAATTTATTTCAACTGTTGCCATTATTTAACAAACCGGTGCAAGCTTAAGACCTGCCTACGACATTGAGGTGATAGAGAAATTCTAAGATCTCAGAGAAATTGCTCAATTCTGTCAAAAAGCTCGAAAATATTCCTCAGTACCGTCGGCAAGATATCACGAGATGGATGTCAACAGCTCAAGCGATAGACCAAGGGATTTCCAGTTGTCACTATGGGATTCTCCAGCTGAGGATGCACTTTGTACATCTTTCTGTAATTGTTGGGACTGTCGCAGCTTAGGCACTATCCCGATAAATGCATGAGGAGGTCTGAATCGGGTCCGTGCGGCAAATGCCTACAGTTCGCAGCCTTTCTTCTGGCGCGCGAGTCTTGCTGCCAGCTCGGCAGTAGGGTTCTACGCCTCAGATTATGGGCACAAAAATTGCTCCACTACCTGAGGTTGAAACTCAATTTCAGTGGCAGCGAATCTAACGACGGAGATTCTGATGAAGGCACTACCTACCACGGTTCCAAGGACGTTCGTTTACGAGACGGTGAAAGATCCTCAACTGCAAAATGAGGAGGACATCATCATCAAGGTAACTGCTACTGCTATATGCGGATCAGACCTTCATATCTATCGTGGAAAGATTCCTGAAATGAAGACCGGTGATATTCTGGGACATGAATTCATGGGGGTGGTCGAGGAAGCAGGAAGAGGTGTAAAGCACCTGAAAAGGGAGATAGGGTAGTCGTGCCGTTCGTCATTGCTTGTGGCGAATGTTTTTTCTGCAATAGATCACTTTTTGCCGCTTGCGAAGAAACCAATTCGGGGCGCGGGGCCATTATCAAACCAGAAGTCTGCGAGACCTGGAGTGGACTGTTTGGCTACAGCCATCTGTACGGCGGGTACTCGGGTGGACAGGCGGAATATGCTCGAGTTCCCCAGGCCAACGCTGGACCAAATTCTGATACCGGATTTTTTGGGTGATGACCAGGTGCTTTTCCTGTCGGATATCTTGCCTACGGTTATCAGGCGGCACTCAATGCCCGTATCTCCAATGGGACCAGGTAGGCTATATTTGGTGCGGGACCTGTAGGGTTGATGAGCGCACTATGTGCGCGATTCCTTGGGGCTGAAACCATTTTCATGGTGGACGGATAACGTTGACCGTCTGGAAATTTGCAAAACAAACATATGCGTGATACCTATCAATTTTTCGGACATTTGATGATCCTGCCGAATTTATTCTTGAAAATACCCACAACCGAGGCGTGGATGCCACGATTGACGCTGTGGGCTTTGAGGCCAAGGGGAAGCGCCGTGGGAGGACCGTCCTCACCACTCTGAAAATCGAGGGCTCCAAGCGGGAAGGCACTGCGCCAGTGCATTGCGGCTACCCGACGCGGCGGTGTGGTCAGCGTTCCCGGCGTGTATGCGGGCTTCATCCACGGCTTTCTTTTTGGAGATGCCTTTGACAAGGGGCTGTGCTTTGAGATGGGGCAGACGCATGTTCAGAAATACCTGCCCGAGCTCCTTGATTCACATTGCTAACGGATTGATGAAGCCTGAAGTCATTATCTCGCATCGCATGGACTTGAGCGAGATTGTCAAAGGATATGAAATATTTGAAAAGCAGGAAGAATCTTGTCGCAAGGTTGTACTAACTCCTTAGCGTGTTCAATGCTAACATGAATGAAATACCGAGTTCGCCGCACAGGGTGAATCGGCTGTGCAGATTATCCGCAAAGGTTGTGATTGCATCTTGATTCTTGTTTTTTTCGGAAATCTCTAGGAGTGGATTATGTCAAAGCAGAACCGCAAAAACATGAATCATGGCCTGGGTTTTTTCCAAGGTGTAGCAGGACAACCCGAGAAATCACGACAAGTCCATCAGAGGCAATGAGTAGCTTTAATGCTTGCGTCGCTTGTGATATGCCAAGCACTTTTCAACGTAGTAGGAGCCTTCATGACCCAGTCCTTTACTCCGGAAGATGTGTATCTTGAAAGAGTTGTTTCCGGACTTGATGTTTCCGCGAAGAACCAAGTTGTCCCCTGCTCCGTGAAAGGAGCCGACCGGGAAAAGGATGAGTATTTCTCGTGTCTATGGTTGCTTTCCGCGATGGCGAAGAGCCCAGACAGCTTACCTGGGGATCGAGTCTTGACAGTGGGCCTCGATGGTCCCCCGATGCTTCCCAGATCGCTTATCTGTCCAACCGGAACCAAGGTTCGTCCCAGGTCTATCTCCTGCCTTGCAATGGTGGAGAGCCTCGCCAACTCACTAGCCTTGCGCGCGGTCGCTTCGGATACGCGCTGGAGCCCCCACCGGGGACAGGCTGCTGGTAATAGGCGATGTCACCGTTGACCCCAACCAGCGTCAAGAAGGATGCGTCAGGGACGACGGGGCCAAGGCCAGGGCGCCTGATCCAGATTCTCCGAAGCTGTGCTGGAGGCTTCCTTACAAGCTCAACGGAACAGGCTACATCCTCGACACCGCGCAGTCACCTGTTCGTCGTGGATGTGAACGATGGGCAGACGACCCAGATCACTTCCGGAGATTACGAGGTCCGCAGTGCGGCGTGGAGCCGGATGGAAAGAAAATATATGCATTTCCAGAACCCGAGAGAAACCCAACGAATATCACTGTACGGATATTTGGGTGCTGGATGTCGAGAATGACAACGTGCGCAGGGCTGAGGCGCATGTCCTTTGACCAGGCCAACAGTTCATCACCCAGCTGGTCGCCCGATGGCCGATGGATAGTCTTTACGGGCTCCTGAATTCAGGTGATTCCAAGTGTAGGCTCTGGTTGGTAGATCTGGAAACCAAAGAGGTCAAAGGGCTGGGCTCCGAATCCTTGGAGGTGGTGCCCGGAGACCTGTGCTGGACCCGAAGCGGCGATTCGGTCGGTTTCATACAGGCGCGCGAGGGTGTGCAGTCCGCCGCCACTTTGATCTCGGTGCGGAGGGGCAATGCAAAGTGATTGCCAAAGGCAACCGTCATCTGGATTCATTGGCCCTAGGGGATGGGTTTGTGTACACGGCAGAAGATCCGACAAGCCCACAGGAAGTCTATTACAAGGCAATCGGCGGGGGAGCAAGAGCAGAAAATCAGCAGCTTCAATGCTTGGTGGAATGAAAGAGACAAGCTGGCTGTGATGTATAGGAGCTTTTGCGCGCCTGACGGCGATGGCGGAAACGGAGGATATAGACGGCTGGGTGTTGCAACTGCAAGGCGGGTATCGAGAGAAAAAGAAAAACGAAGGGCCGCTGCTTGTTGATTTCCATGGCGGGCCGGCAAGCTACGTAGATTTGAGGTTTTCCGCCCATTCCTATTGGCAGATATTAGCCTGCGCTGGTTGGACGATATTGTCAGCCAACACTGTTGGATTCATGCAGTTATGGCCGAAAGTTCTCGGACAGGCTGCGCGGCAAATGGGGGGAACTTGATTTGCCGCAGCATCTGGCCATCGTGAAGCAGCTGCAGATTTGAGGGGGTTGTTGGCGACAGCATTGCGGTCAGTGGAACCTCCTATGGAGGTTTCATGGCAGCCTATAGCATTGGAAAGTGTGAATGGATTAGCGCTGCCGTTGTGTGCGCTCCGGTCGGAAATATCGAGTCTCATTTTGGTACTTCCGACGGCGGGTATTATTCTGACACCTACTCCATAGATGCGAAGAAGATTGAGTTCCACCAGCTCGCGTATCGATTGTCGCCCAACGTTCCTAATGGGATAACGTGAGAACTCCTACGCTGTTCATACAGGGCATGGAAGACGAGCGTTGTCCAAAGTCGCAGACGGAAGAGCTTTATGTGAAAACTGGCTTGGGCTGGAAAAGTTAAGACGGAATGGTGCTCTACCTGGAGCTGATTCATTCATTTTCTGCCTCAGGACGGCCTTCGCATCGCGTTGACGCGCTTCAGCGAATATGTGAATGGCTTGAAGTTGTATAGAAAATAGGATTTGAGATTCTTATGAGTCCGTGAAAGGGGGTCAGGGGGTCATATGCGATCTATGGGCAGCCGCCCTGACGGAATATTGAAACGCAAGCAAGCCGAGACGATAAAGCGTATTGCAATTGATTCGACTTCGATATTCGGTCAATTTTTCAGCTAAATATTTTCTGATGGGAATCTGAAGATTTTTCAGAGCCTGGGATGGGAGTGTAAATATTTGGCGAATCAGAGACGGCCAGATAAGAAAGGAGCATCACATCAGTATTGGCGATTTTCAGGCTTATGGATGTGCGCAGTGAATAAGCGTCTCGCACGAATGACAACCATACAGGGAAATATCTTGTAGTGCAAAAAATTGTGCCTATTGATTTTTTACAAAGTTGGATTGGAATTTGATATGACCAAGATGAAAACTCCCACGTCTGCCGAAAGAGCATGCTCGATATGATGAAGGAAGGGTCTAATGGCAGGGCGAACTACAAGGCTTCTGTCGGAAATATTGGTGAGCCCAGAAACGTCAGAAACGAGCCGGATCCGAAAAATAGAGGTGGAGATTATTTTTCGGGCAGCCCCAGTAGCTTTGGGGGCGCCAGGAATGCTTCTCTGAGTAAGCAAGCAGGAAAAAATGACCATTCTCACGGCGAAGAACCCCGCGCAGCACCCAACGGACGCGGGAAGACACGTCGGAGGATAAAAACGAAGATTCCGCCAGTTGGCGCAAAGAAAAGAATGACGAAAAACGGTAATGTTAGTTAAGGATCCGTTTATCAGTGAGAGTGGCAGAACTTCTTTGCCATAGCATGTATTGAAGAAGGAAGTGAATATGAAAAAGGTATCCGTGATGGTGGCCGCAATTCTTGGTCTGGCCCTTTCCGTCGGTGCGAACGCCCAAGTCAGCAAGAAGGACCAAGAGTTCCTGAACAAGGCTGCAGTTGGTGGTTCTTTATGAAGTGGAGGCAGGACGTTTAGCCCAAGAAAAGGCGAACTCATCTGATGTCAAGGCCTTTGGCGAAATGTTGGTCAAGGACCATTCCTCAGCGAACGATGAACTGAAGGCTTTGGCTTACCAGCAAGAGCGCGGTCCTGCCTTCTGAGTTGCCTGCAGAAAAGAAAAAACCGCTTGGCCAAGGTCGCGAGGCCAAGCATTTCGACAAGGAGTTCATCCGGGAAGTGGGCATTGATGACCACCGCAAGGACATCAAACTTTTTTGAGAAGGCAGCAAGAACGCTGACGATCCGCAGATCAAGGCTTTTGCTGCCAAAACGCTGCCTGCCCTTGTCAACCATCGTGAGCATTGCCCAGGACCTGCAGAAAAAGTCTAGGCAAGTAGGAATCTTTCCTCATCCCTGCCTACATCTTTTGAAGACTACGCTCAGGCAAGGGTAGAGGAGAGCTACTCCCAGTCGCGTCTCCTGCCCTTGAAGGAGTTTTCGTGGATAGCGTGTCGCCAGCCTCGCAGCCTTTCAAGGCGATGTCTCCTGCAAGGCCGCTTAGACGGGGGTCTCTAAGCCACCGTCCTGCCCAGCGAATGGGGCCTGTGACTTACTTGACCTTGGTTACGGAACATGGCCCTGTCGCTGCCTTCGTCGATGAAGCTGACTGTAGTCAGACCGGTATTCGGTGCGCTGATGATGGACTGTCCGCCCCTCCGCGCGTTTGCCCATGTCCTCTCGGGAGGTCACGTGCACACAGGAGGCCTTTCTGAGAATTGCCGGTTTGCGCGCCACGCTGATCCTGGGGCTGACCTCCATCAGGGCGAACTTGCGATCCCCCTGGCAGCACCAAGTCGGACTCGGTGCCCTGCGCGGCCTGCAGGCACGTCAAGAAATCGCGCTTGAGAGCTTCGCGCCTCGATGGAGTGCGCCTAATGAAGGCTTTCTTCGCAGAGGACATCGACGGCCCATAGCGGGAAGTACACAGCAGCAACTTACGCGATCACAAAGGTGCGCCAGGCCACCCAACCCGGGAACTACACAAGCGAGGTAGAGGCTTGCTTCGAGTGGCCTCTGCTCAACGGGCGAGAACGCGCTGGTTCCTTCTTGCCGTGGGCTCTTCGTGCTGAGGTTTTTACCAATATATATTGGTAAAATGTCAATACCAAAAAATTCAAGTAAAGGAGTGGCAAGGAACTAAGCATGGCAGCTGATTTTCCAATTCGGACATCGGACCAGCTAACGGCTGTCCTTCAGGCTTTCCGCAAGGGAGTCGGGGAATGACGCAAAAACGACGTGGCCGCACGCATGGGGCTGACGCAGCAAAAGCTATCTCACCTAGAACTGAAACGCCCCCCGAACGTC
This sequence comes from Tamias sibiricus, assembly GCA_025594165.1. NCBI lineage: Eukaryota > Metazoa > Chordata > Mammalia > Rodentia > Sciuridae > Tamias > Tamias sibiricus. Next base: position 24,089 of record JAKELJ010000150.1, on the reverse strand, counting down.
AGCGCTGATCGCCTACTACTGCGTCTGCTCAGTGTCCTGGGCGTCCGAGTTGGTGCTCCGGCGCCCCGCCGCTGGCGTCGCAAACCACCGACGGCAGTAGCGCCTACCCGTGGTGACCAGTGGTGTCGTGCTCCTGAGCTCGCGACGCCTTCGAAGTAGTGCAGGGTTCTGCGGCTTTTGGTCAACGCTGTTGAGTTCGGGCCTGCATAAACCATGTGCTGATCGGTCGGGTCGTAAGAACCTTGCGCACTGGGCGCGGGTGTTCGGTGCTTTCAGTGCAAGCCCCAACCTGTTTGACCGCCTCGAGGTTGACGACGCGGCTGGAGGGCCTTCTTCCCCGCCGCCGACCGCTCCAAGCTGGTCGGATGCCTATTGAGAAAGGCGTGCTGCTTGCTTCACAAGCCAATCGAAGAACGCACGCATAGGGCTAGTCATATGCACAGTCCTGTTCCTATCTTCAAAGATAAGCGTTAGGACGGGGCCGGGGAATCAGGGGGCTATCTGAGACGAGAAGGGCTGGCCGCTGTACTTTAGCGCTACGGCGAAGCGATGCTGGTCACCACTGTGCTCGTGCCCAACAAGGCCTACACTCCGCCGTGATTGCGGATGCCGTCGGGCGAGGCAAAAACTGACGCAGCCGTCCCAACCGCTGTATGGGATCAAACACCGCAGACCCCGCATGTGGTGCTGTTCGCGGGCGGCTACCCGCTTTTCGTGAATGGTAAGTTCGTTGGGGCGTTCGGCGTTGGCGGAGGAAGCTGGGGCCAAGATGAGAAAATCGGCCGAACGGTTCTGAAGGCCTTCGAGGCGGAGACCAAGTAAAGCGGCTGCTGGAGTTTAGAAAATACCTATGCAGGGGTTGAGCGCTCGGCCGCCCTGCCACACTGGCGGAGATAAGGGGTTGAGCATCGTCTGGATGGGATTCCGGAAGCTACCGGATGGGGCCGAATCAAAGTAGGCAGCGTTCGTTGGCCCCTTGGGCGAGGCAGCATCCTTCCATCGGATGTCGCTGGCTGAATCCTTCCTTCAGGTGGGGTCTGCTGTCGGTCGGTCTGCTCAGCGTCTCTTCGCGGCCCCACATCCAGGTCGGCGATCATCTCTTCCAATGCCATCAGTCCGCTGGCCATGGCGGTTTTGTAGGTTTTGTATCCTTCCTTGGCGCGATCGATTTCCTTCCATTGATCCTCGTTCACACGTTCAGTGATGACCCATTCAAACATCCCGGGGTCAGGCTCCGCAACATGAACGGCGAGGAGGCGTAGTACATCGGCCATGCCGAGTATAGGCACGGGACAACTGGTGCTGGAATGTGCCCAAAACCTACGGAAAACGTTAAGTCGCAGCCTACAATCCGTCAACAAGGCAGCCGAGAGCAAACTTTCTGCAGTCAAACTGCGGAGAGCTCCATGGCTACTGGCAGCCGCAACCCTCTGGAAGGGTGCCATCACGTTCGGATTGGTTCACATCCCTGTTGGCCTCCACACAGCGGCTACAGAGGAAGGCGTGGACTTTGACTGGCTGGACAAGCCGCAGCATGGACCCGGTGGGCTACAAGCGCACTGTGAACAAGCGCACCGGCCGCGAAATCACCAAAGAGAATATCGTCAAGGGCGTCGAGTACGAAGATGACAAGTACGTGATCATCAGCCCCGAGAGATAGAAGCAGTCTTTCCCAAGACCACACAAACCATCACCATCGAGCGGTTCATCGAAGCCAACGAAACTGCCGTTTGTCTTCTTAGAGCGCCCATACTACGTCGCGCCGGATCAACAAGAGTGACAAGGTCTATACCCTCCCTGGAGGGAAGCATTAATCTCCACCGGAAAAATCGGCTTGGCCAAAGTGGTGATTGCGACAAAGATGCAGCACCTGGCGGCACTCGTTTACCGTCCGGACAAGCGCTGGTTGCTGTCTTTGCTGCGCTGGGGCGACGAAGTCAAAACGCTGGACAGCCTCGATCTCCCTGCGGAGGGCCGCAAGTCTGTGGAGCGCAGCATGAACTCAAGATGGCCACCCAGCTGGTCGAAGAAATGTCCGGAAAGTGGAAACCCCGCCGACTTCAAGGATGAGTTCCGTTATTCAGGTCATGAAACTCGTCGGAGAGAAGAAGCCAAGGCCGGGGAAGAAAGACGGTGCTTGAACCTGAGGAGGAAGCACTTCAGTCCGCCGATGTCATCGATCTCACCGCGTTGCTGCAGCGCAGCCTCAAAGGCGGCGGAAAGCCCAGCGACAAGTGTCAGCTACCAAAGCCCCGGCCAAGCAGGCGAGCAAGGCCTCCGCCAAGAAGGCACCGGCCAAGTCTGCCGCGCGAAAGTCCGGTTTACTGAACGCAAAGCCGCTTGATCTACAGTTTCACCTCAGGGAGCCAACATGCCCGACGACAAATCCCAATCCGGCGGCCAGGACCGCAAACACGCATCAGCCTCTCCCAAGAGTACGAGGTTCGCGACTGGGCGAAGAAGTTCAACGTGACGCCGGAGCAAACTCGAAGCCGCTGTCCGTCGCCGTGGGCAACGATGCTGCCGCTGTCGAGGAACACTGAAGGGCATCCGGTGAGCCTGTGCGCGTCGCCCGGACGTGGAAACGTCAACAACGTCAACAAGCGTGTTTGTAGCGCTGTTGGTGGACTGGCTGCAAGCACCCAGCCCGATGTGGTCGCGCTGCAGGAAATCAAATGCCCGACGGCTGATTTTCCGACCGCCGCGCTGCAGGAGGCCCGGGTACAGCAGCCTGGTGGTGGGGCAGCGCACCTGGAACGGCGTTGCCATACTGAGCCGCAATGCGGACCCTCTGCCCATCGTCACGGCGTTGCCTGGTGACTCGACAGACAAGGAGGCGCGCTACCTGGAGGCGGCCATCACGGGGAATCTTGTTTGCCTGCCTGTATTTGCCCAACGGCAATCCCCAGCCGGGTCCCAAGTTCGACTACAAGCTTCGCTGGTTCGAGCGCCTACGGCGCCCGTACCGAGGAGCTCTGGCATTCGGGCACCCTGCTGGTGCTGTTGGGGGACTGGAACGTTGGTGCCCACGGACGCAGATATCTACAAACCGATACTTGGCGCGATGACGCGCTGTTGCAGCCGGAGGCGCGTGCCGCCTTTGCCAGCATCCTGTGGCGCAAGGTTGGACGGATGCCATCGGCAAGGTCCATAGCAAGGTTGCCCTTCACGTTTCTGGGATTACCGCGCAAGCGGTGGGAACGCGGACGCCGGGCTGCGCATCGACCACATTCTCGTTGGACACTCGCTGAAGCTGCTGGACGCGGGAGTGGAACGCAAGGAGCGCGGCAAGGAGAGTCCGAGCGACCATGCCCCGGTGTGGGCGGAGCTCACTGTCGAGAAAGCACGAGCGGTGCGCAAACCGACCATAGCTGCCACGAAATCGCTTTCCACGAAGAAGGCGAGAGGACGGCGAAAGCCAAACCCCCCTCCACTCCTGAACCGCTCGCACAGTACAAGGCCAAGCGCGATTTCACGAAGACTTCCGAACCCACCGGCGCAGCTGCGAAGCTGCCTCGTCGCGCAAAGGGCGCGGCGGATCCATTGCAGTTTGTGATCCAGAAAACACTGGGACGTCCCGTCTGCACTACGACTTCCGGCTGGAGATGGACGGCGTCATGGTGAGCTGGGCGGTGCCAAAAGGTCCATCGTTCGACCCCAAGGTCAAAGTCCATGGCCATTCATGTCGAGGACCACCCCACCGACTACAACACCTTCGAGGGGACCATTCCGAAAGGCGAGTACGGCGCCCGGCAAGGTCATCATCTGGGACCGCGGAACGTGGGAGCCCATGGGCGATCCTCGCGACGGGCTGGCCAAGGGCAAAATCATGTTCCACCTCCACGGCCAAAAGCTTGCGGGTCTTTGGGAACTTGTGCGCATCTCGAAGCCTGGCGAGAAAAAGCAGGATCAGTGGATATGCTGTTCAAGAAACGCGGCGACGCCTGGGCACGGCCGAGCACGGAGTACGACGTCATCGCCGCGCTGCCCGACAGCGTGGTCGAGACGCCGCTGGGACTCGCGGAGGAACGTGTGTGCCGGTCGTTGGCACGACGGGATCCGCACTTGGCGCCACATCTCAACCGCTGGCGAAGGCCAGAAAAATCCCCGCCTTCCTGCCAAGCTGGAGCCGCAACTCGCCACGCTGGTGTCGTCGGTCCCTGATGGCGACTGGATCATCGAGACCAAGTTCGACGGCTATCGCATTCTTGCGCGCGTGAAGGGAGACGAGGTTCGCCTCTATACGCGCAACGGTAATGACTGGACAGAGAAGCTGCAGCAGGTGGCCGATGGCATCGCCGAGCTTGGCCTGACGCGCGCTTGGCTTGATGGGGAGATCGCGTGGTGCTGAATGACGCCGGTATCCCGGATTTTCAACCGCCTTCAGAACGCGATCGACAACGCTCGCACGCGGGACATCGTGATGTTCGTGTTCGATGTGCCCTACCTGGGCGATCAGGACCTTCGCAGCGTACCGCTGGTAGCGCGGCGGCAGCTGCTCCAGGAGAGCTCTTCGACAAACGCGAGAGCAGCACCGTCCGGTTCAGCCAGGGCTTTCGAGGTCGCGGCCCTCCCAGCTTTTGGGCGTCGCCTGCGACATGGGGTGGAGGGGCCTGATCATCAAGCGGGCGGATGCAACGTATGTATCCGGAGGACCGACAGCTGGATGAAGCTCAAGTGCCAGCACAGGCAGGAGTTCGTGGTTCTGGGATTCACCGACCGCACTGGCGCTCCCAAAGAGGTCGGAGTCTGCTGCTGGGTTATCACGAGGAGGGGAATGCTTGTGGCGGCCGGATCCGTAGGCACGGGATGGGGTTCCTCGACGGGGGCCGAACTGCATGCCCGATTGGTGAAGCTCGAAGTTCCGGACCCGCCACTGGGACGCAGCCGAGTTTCAAGCCGGGCGGTGGTCCAAGCGCAAGGTCGGTTGCCGAGCGGTGGGTCCGTCCCTCCCTGGTGGTGGAGGTGGCTTTTGGCGAATGGACGCCGACAAACGCATTCGGCACGCGGTTTTCCGAGGTATCCGCACGGACAAGCCGGCGAAGATGATCGTCCGCGAGCGCAAGTGAAGAACCCAGCCGCCCCAGCGCTTGCCCCCGTTGCGCCAGAGTCCAAGGCAGCGCGGACGATCTCCATAGGTCAATATCACCCATCCCGACCGGGTGATTGACCCCACCACGGGATTGCGCAAGATTGATCTTGTGCGCTACTACGAGAGCGTTGCCGCGAGTGGATGCTGCCCCATCTCAAGGATCGCCCGGCATCGCTGGTCCGAGCGCCAACCGGGATTACGGGGCAGTTGTTTTTTCAGAAGCACCCAGAAAAGCAAGATGCCCGGGCTCAAGGAGCTGGACCCCTCGCCCTGTGGCCCGGACACGAGGCGCTGTTGGCTGTGAACTCCGCCTACGCGCTGATTGCGGCAGCGCAGGATGAACGTGGTTGAGTTCCACACGTGGAACTCCAAGGTCGCCCGCATCGACCAGCCGGACCGGTTCGTGCTCGACCTTGATCCTGGAGAGGGTGTCACCTGGCGATGCTTCAGGAGGCCGCGCAGCTCACCCGCGTGATGCTCGCCGAGCTGGGGCTGGAGTGCTGGCTCAAGACCAGCGGTGGAAAGGGACTGCACGTAGTGGTGCGATCACGCCCAAGCGCGACTACACCGAGGTGAAAGCGTTCTCGCAAGGCGTGGTGAAGCACATAGCGCGGGTGATCCCAAGCCGGTTCGTTTCTGTGATGGGCGGCAAAAACCGCGTCGGGAGAATCTTCATCGACTACCTTCGCAACGGTCATGGGCCAGACCACCGCGTGCGCCTTCTCAGCGCGCTCGCGGCCTGGGATGGGGGTTTCGATGCGGTGGGTTGGGAGCAGCTCAAGGAGCTCAAGGGCGGCGCGCAGTGGACGGTTGCGACGGCGCGGGAGTATTTGAGTTTTCAGCAGGAAGATCCCTGGAGGAATTCTGGAAGAAGCGGCAGTCAGTCGACAGTGCCATAAAAATACTCGCTTGAAACATAGGGAGGCGTGGGCCGTGATCGTTGGATCGGGGGCCACCTGCGAAGCACGTCGGCTTTAGGCTGTTAGCGGTCTGTCGACGGACAGCAGACTTGATGCGGCGGTACGACAAGCCTGAGGTCCCATCAGCTGTCGTTCGTGTCGGCCAGCATCGACCCAAAGCTGATGTTTACGCATGTGACTTGTCGGCCTCCGCAGTTGCGCCTAGCTACCTAGTTGGCCCATGGTAACCCGCATCGTCCACAAGACCATGAACGCGCTTCAGCCCGAGCAACGAAGACAGCCACAGAGCGCCAACACCCCATGTGATCGCTATGCGAAAATGAACGGGGATCCTGCTTGCACAATGCGGGCGGGTATCGTCAGCCACCCTGCCGTTGCCCATATCCCCGCGCCCCAAACACCTTTCAGCGGCAGGGTTCCCACAGCGATTGTCAAGATGCCGTTCCGCCGCGAAGGCAGCCCTCCTTGTACGGAGATTTACACAAAAACTAACGTTACTCACAGTCAAAATTTCGAACCAATAGTGCGTAATATGCATCTCGGCGGCGCGTGATCGCGCTGCTGCGGTTGAAGAGATTTGTGATTCCTAACCAAAAGGCAAAAGCTCAGTGATCAGGGCTTCACTCGTGAAGTCCCGCTACGCAGACAGTGAGCGTAGCTTGCAACGCGGTGCAGTTGGCTCAGCCTATTGCGACCAGCCGGACGCCCAGATCCTCTGGTGCGCGAAGTCCTGTGCGTCTTCGTACTCTGAGAGGGGAAGGATGAGGCCAGCAGCGGGCAACTGTGGTGGGCTTGGTTGGTGTCGAGTTGGCTCCTTTACGGCGCTGCCTTGAAAGGGGAAGCAGGGCATGGTGCCTTGTAGAAGGAGTCCTAATGGACAAGCAAATCTTGGGAAAACAACATCAAGGGCTTGAAGAAAGCCCGCGATGCATGCAGAAGGCCAACTCGACATTGGTGCTATGAAGGAAACTGGAGGATGCAATTTCGAAGCTTGAACAGCTGAGAGACCATCATCCAAGCGCGGCAGAAGCTCAACAGCACAAAGCTGCGCATTCTCCAGCGGCCATCGCGGCGGTCGTCGTTATCGTGACGAACATCCGAGTTTGGCTATGAGACCGTCATGGGCACCACAAGCCCATTCTTAGTTCTGAGATTCACATATGAACATCGGACAGGCCATCCAGCTCGCTCGCAAAAAGCGCAGGCTTTCACAAGGCCGCGTTGGCGGAGCGAGCAGAAATTTCGGTCTCCTACCTGTCGTTGCTTGAACGCGGCCGACGCCGACCCCGCCGTTGTCCACCATCAAGCGAATCGCTGCAGCGCTCGTCGCATGCCCGTGGAAATCCTGTTTTTTCCTGGGAGCAGAGGACGGAGAGCTTGGGCAACTGAATCGGGATCTAGCCGGCCAGTTGGCGATCACCGCCTTGGAGCTTCTGAATGAGCCTCTGCCTGAGCAAACCGAGCTACCAAGCTAAGCCGATTCGGTCCATTGCCGCGCTGGCCCAGTAGCCTTGCGCTGGGGGCGAACAAGCGCTTGTGCAGTTGGCGGACCGCTCTGAAAGCATGTGGCGGACGGTCAAGCCCAGCCGGGATCGACCAGGCAGACCTTCGATGCGATGGGGCAGCTCAAAGAATATACATACACGCTTGAAGCTGCATTTTTTTTCGAAAGTTGTGTTCCCAGACTACCTGCAAGGCAAGGCCTCGCGGGACGCGATTACGTCACCAATGCCCTCGCTTCATGCAAAGAAAAAAATACTCATCTGCGAGGACGTAAAGCGTTTTTTCCCTTCTGTGGGGCGATTTACATCGAGCAGGTCTGGCGCGATTGCTTGGGCTTTGCTCCGGATGTCGCCCGGCTGTTAACCAAGCTGACAACCAAAGGGGGCTACCTTCCACAAGGGGCCATCACCAGCTCGTTCTTGGCCCAATCTGGTGCTGTGGCGCCATGAGCCCCTGCTGCATGCCAAGCTCAAGCAACGTGGCATCAGCTACTCACGCTTATGTGGATGACATGGCCTTGTCTTCTGCCAGTCATTTGGACAAGGAACACACAAACCTGGGCCATTGCCCAGGTGTATGGGATGCTTGCTCGCCACGACTTGAAGGCCAGTCGGGACACAGCATGATGTGTTCGCAGCGTCCCGCCCGATGATCGCCACGAAGCTCATCGTGAATCACAGCCCGTCCTTGGGCGCAAAGAAGCGGTCACAGGTGCGAGCTCAAGTCTGCAGTTGGAGATGGCTGCAGCCAGTGTCGTAGATGCCGATCAGATCCGAGGCCTTGCGAACAAGGCAGCTCAACGGGTCGGCCCAATTGGGGCGATTCCACAAGACAGCTGCAGCACACCTTAAAAGCCGCATCGCCACTGTCCGGGATACTTTGACTGCAGATAGCAGAGTTGCCATAACAGGGGAGCGGGCCGCTCACTGGGAGCATTTAGAAGGAGGAGAGAATCCCTGGTCATACTAGGTGGTCTACACCACCAGTAAGCTACTTCAAGCCGGTCATTTTCAACCGGCACAGCTGGCTAATCAGACTGGCATCCGCGGTTCATCGCGCTGAGGCACCGAATCTTGCGTCAGGGAACGACCGCTCACGTTGGCAGCAGTCATTGGGTGCAGAGGCGCGAACGACAGCAATGGGGTCGAAAGCAGTCACGCGCGCGATGCCAGACACGAAACGGCTGCTACCAGCCTGAAGCTGCCCTGCCGCTCAGAAGTTTTGCCGTTGCCTGCTGCTCTTGGCCGACAGCAGCTCTACGTGAGGACCAGACTTTTCAAGGCCGTACCGCCATCCTGCGAGCGCCGTAGATGGCCCGCATAAAAGTGCAACTGTAGGGGGGTGGTGTGACCGCCGCGAAGGCCCAGGGCGCTTCACCCGCGCCAGAATTCTAGGCATCCAAACGATGCACACCCCTTCATCGTGCCGGTGCGCCAGTGCGGTAGGGCTGGCAGAGCACTCGAACTCCCTCCGCAATAGATAGGTCAACGTCCGAGCCTTCGATCCTCGTTCGTGCCCCCCCCCAGCGCGTGTTCGCCCAGTACGGCCAGCTCAGCGTGGATGCCTTCGACGCCGAGGCCCTCGGGTGGTCTCGATGCACGGGACCCACTCACGCCAGGCAGCCCCTGGTGACCCAGCTCAGACCTACCGCCGCGAGTCCTATGTGCCTGCAGGCCACGCTTCGCCGCTGGCCAGCGCGGGCGCGCTCCGAAAAAACAAAGATCAGTGGCGGAAAAAACGAATGTGCAGTGGCGTTCCGCAGTCCATCGCGGCTGCGCCCTGCAAAAACAGTAGGGTCAATGTGGAAAAAAACTAATGTGCTGTGGGCTTCCGCCCGAGTTAAGAATTTTATTGTGCAGTTCGGTCTTTTGGTGGAATCCACAGCCTCCTCCGACCAGGGCCACGGCGCTGGGCCGTGTGGTGCGGGCTGGCCGTGGGGTAGGCGCTTGGCGCCAGCGCTCCGGCGTGAAGCGGCGCCAGGCTGGCGATGGCGGCGGGCCTCCAGCGCCTCGTCATCGCTCTATGGGGCGGCAGCAGGTCGGCAAAGCGCTGGGCCAGCATTGGACTTTGCCCGAGCCCGGCGGCCCCACCAGCAGCAGGCCGTGGCCTCTCGGCCGCAGCGATTTCCAGCGCGCGCCGCGCCTGCGCCTGGCCGCCGCACCTCGGCCAGGTCCAGGCTGCTGCGCACTGGGGCGGCGGGCTGCGGCCTGCACCGCATGCCAGCCCGGGCCGGAGCATGTCTGGGTGTCGCCTGCATGCGGCAAGGCGTCGGTTTCGTCGGTTTCGTCGATCTCGCCGGTGTCCTCGCTTTCGTCGCTGCAGCAGGCATCGTCCGTTTCCTGCTCCGTCTGCACCAGGGCATTGGCGAGCGTGGTCCGGTATTTGTGATGAAGCGGCGCACCACGCTCCAGCAGGTGGCTGCGCGCGCAGAAAACACCTGGGCCGATGGCACGAAGGCCGCCTCCTGCGCGCTGCCCGGCCGGCAGGACCAAAGCTGGGCCGCCGTCCTGCTGGCGGTTTGCAGGGCCAGGGCCGTGGCCAGGCTGCGCGCCGCGCACGGGCCGCAGGGCGCCCGACAGCGACAGCTCGCCTGCGAATTCGTAGTCGGCCAGCGCATCGCCATTGATCTGGCCGCTGGCCGCGAGAATGCCCAGCGCAATCGGCAGGTCGAAGCGCCCGAATCCTTGGGCAGGTCGGCGGGCGCCAGGTTGACGATGATGCGTTTGTTGCTCGGGAAACTCCAGCCCGGAGTTCAGCTAGCGCCGAGCGCACGCGTTCACGCGCTTCCTTGACCTCGACATCGGCCAGACCCACCAGCGTGAACGACGGCAGGCCGTTGGCCAGATGCACTTCCACGGTTGACACGCGGGGCGGACCAGCCCCAGCAGCGCACGACTTTGAACCAGGGCCAGACCCATGGGCACCTCGCAGGAACGACAGACACAAAGCCAGACACAAAGGAAGAGGCCGCCAGCGGGGCGGCGGCCTCGGTGACCCAGTGTATGGCAACGGCCTCGGGACCCTTGTGGCGGCGGGTGCGGCGCTGCCCCCAAATCTCAGAATGTTCTGACCCTTGCGGTCGCAAATAATCAGGAACAGCTTCACCAGCGCCGGCACGCTCAGCACGGCCGTGTAGTAGCCCATGATGTACTGCACGCCGGTCGTTGAAGCCGAAGCCGCGCGACAGCAGGCCGCCGAGCAGGCCCATGGTCCAGGATCACGAGCAGGCCCAGCAACTGGCCTTCCCAGACGCTGATGACGATGATCAGGCCCACGAGGTGGCGATGATGGCCTCGTGGTGACCCGGCGCGAGACGAACGCGCCGCGCTGCGCGCGAAGTTCATGGCGAAGGGGTAGGACACGGAGGGCCGCCAGCAGCACGGCCAGCATGCCGTAGCCCAGGAAACTCCCAGTGGCTGAGCAGGTTGTGCAGGGGTTGTTCACCTGGCCCGTGGCGGCATCGACGGTGAAGCGCGGCGGCGCGCGTTGAACAGCGGCGCGGCGGGGCAAGGCGGCCCACGGGGCTCAGCGGCAGGCCGAAGGCGATCAGCGGGATCAGCGCCTCGGCGATGTAGGTGGCCTCGGTCACGCCGTTGCGCGCGCTCAGCACCGTGGTCAGGCGGTTGGGATGGTAGGCTATGCTTGATGCGCGAGCCCACCAGCTCGCCCAGCACCACGGTCATGGCCACGGGGCTGAAGACGAAGGTGGCGCTGGAGATGGTGGCCGTGGCTAGGGTCCAGCGCGTTGGCACGCGGTCCAGCACCTTGAGCGGGTTGGGGAAGTAGCCCGACCAGCCCTTCTCACGTCGGGCGCCAGGTTGAACTGGCGCACCTTGTCGCGCAGCATTGCGCTGGCGGCCGGCCGGCGAGATCACGGGTGAACAGGTCGGCGATCAGCGGCCGATGGCAAATGCCCAGGAAGTAGCTGATGCTGAGACTTGACCTCGTATTTGGCGGTGAGGCTTTGCAGCGCAATGATGACGACCACGAACGGAAGGTCATCAGCAGCCATGACCGAGGCCCAGCGCCCCGCCGAGAAGTAGGCGATGAGGAGGGCGGCGGCAGGAAGATCAGGGCGCCGTCTTGGTGATCATGCTGCCGAAGGGCGCTAGCATCACGGCGAACAGCACGGCCAGCGGCCAACGGCGACAAAGGCCGCGACGATGCCGCCGAGACCATCTTGCGCAGCGGCAGCGCGATGTGGGGCACGCCCAGCTTGCGCAGCATGTTGGCGTCCTGCCAGCAGCGGCGTGGCCAGCGTGTCGCCGGGAATGCCGAGCAGCGCCGTGGGCACGGCATGCGTCATGTGCTTGGCCACGGCGCCCGCCAGGAAGAAGGTGAATACGCCCGCAGGTGGCACGCCCAGCAGCACCACCAGCGCAGGGTGAGCGGGGCCAGCGTGGTGGTCTCGTCCTCGTTCCGGAGACCAGGCCGATGGGGGCGAACAACCACGGCGCACTATCAGTCCCATTGGCGGCGCTGCGACGGCGATGTCACTTGGTCAGCAGGGCTTCCATTTATCATGCCCTCCCGGCCTTGTCGGCAAACAGCTCGTAGAGCTTGAGCTCCTTGAGTTCCTGCCACCACGGGGGGCGGGGTCGGCAGGTCCTGCCACCGTGCCCAGGCCTCCGGGCTGGCGCGCCAGTTCCTCCAGTACTTCGCGGCGCCATTCGGGGTCGTTCGAGGTGTCCAGCTCGGTCACTTCCCGCTTGGGCCGCAAAGGCGCGTGCGCCAGATCCACTCGGCGATCACGCAGCCGGCCAGGCCGCGAGCATGGCGTAGGCGTGGGCCAACTGGCGCGACTCGACCACCGTGACCAGCCAGCGGCTGGCCAGGTAGAAGCCCAGCACGCTGATGCCGGTGCCGATGGCAATCGCCCCAGGCCAGGTGGCGCAGGTCCACGGTGTGCCCCAGGACCTCGGCCAGCCGCCAGTCGGCGGGATCCTTGCTTGTCATGTGTGTCTCCTTGGGTTTTTGTTTGTGTGGCCGCGCGATGGTCAGGACCCCTGGCGCGCAGCGCGGCCAGCACTTCCAGCGCGCGGTCGGTGCCGCACGTCGTGCTCGGCGGCCAGCTGGCGCGCCACGGCATCGACCATCGTCGCCCGTGGCGCCGGCCACCAGGGCGATGTTGCGGGACGTGCAGGGCCATGTGGCCGCGCTTGCTGAATGCCTTCGGTGGCCAGGGCGCGCGCAGGGGAGCCCAGGTTCTGCGCCAGGCCCACGGCGGCGGCGATCTCGCCCAGCTGCTGGGCGGACTGCAGGTCCATGATCTTCAGCGCCAGGCGTGCCAGCGGCATGGGTCTTGGTGGCGCCGCCGACAAGGCCCACCGGCATGGGCAGCTCGATGCTGCCCGACCAGGTCGCGCCGGCCGGCATCCTTTTCCCAGGCGCGTCAGCGAGGTGTAGCTGCCGCTGCGGTGGCATAGGCATGGGGCCGGCCTCGACGCGCGCCAGTCGTTGCCCGTGGCCACGATGACGGGGTCGATGCGTTCATGATTCCCTTGTTGTGCGTGGGCCGCGCGGTAGGGGTCGATGGCCGCGAAGGTATAGGCGTCCAGCACGCCTTCGATGATCTCCTCGCCGCTGCGATCCTGCGTGGCCAGGGTCTGCGTGCGTGAGCCGCACGCGGGCGCGGGCCAAGCCGCAGGTCGGCAGGTTGGACCAGGATGCGCGAGCCGCACGCTGCCGCCCGTGATCTTCTCGACCAGGGGCGCCCGCACCGATTCGGCCATGGTGTTGACGGTGTTGGCGCCCATGGCGTCGCGCACGTCCACGATCAGGGTGGACCACCAGCATGGGGCCGCGCGGCGTGTGTCGGGGAAGACATGGACCTCGATGTCCTTGCAGCCGCCGCCCAGGCCGATCAGCACCTTGTCGCGGCTGTTGGCGCGCTCGATGATGATCTGCGCACGCGCCTGCAGCACTGGGCCAGGCGCGCGCCGTGTGGATCGGTCACGCCCAGCACCTGGACATGGGGCGCGCATCAGCGGCAGCGTGCTTGAGGTCTGAATGCCCCCGTCCTCGCGCGGCAGCTTGGCCATGTACGAGGCGGCGGCCACCACCGAGGGCTCCTCCACCCGCCATGGGCACCTAGCACGTCGCGGCCGTTGACGCGGAAGTTGCCGGCCACGCCCAGCGGCAGCTCGAAGCTGCCGAACACGTTCTCGATCATGCCGTCGGGCCAGCGCCAGGGGCAGGGCACCGGGGGCAGCGAGCAGGGCGCGCTCGGCATCGGAAGGCCGCAGGCATCGGCAGGAAATCCCGGCGCTGGGCCGGTGTGAGGGCGCGGAAATTGGGCAGTCGCGAATCGGACAACCATGGAAGACAATCTCCTCGAATCAAAACTCTGGTCGCCCGGACTGTAGGAAAACTGTACCGCTTTCAAATGGTACTAGTTTCGGGCAACAGTACCATCGCACTGCAACATGAACGGAGGGCGCATGGCAGACACCAGAGGGCGCTCGGCCCCCATTGCGAGAAGCTGGCCGACCTGATCGGCAGCAGATCGCCGACGGCGTGTACCGCCCCGGCGACAAGCTGCCTTCGCTGCGCGAGCTGGCGCAGCTGCACCGCTATTTGCCAAGGAACACCGTGGTCTCGGGCCTTCGACCTGCTGGTCTCGCGCGGCATCGTGGAGCCGCGCGCCGGGGCTCGGGCTTTTACGTGCTGGGCTCGGGCCCGCGGTGCCCAGCGCACCCGATGAGGACGCGGGCCAGCTGGGCCGCGCCATGGGACAACGTCTGGCTGATGCGCGAGCAGCTCAAGACCCAGCCCCGACTGTCGTGGGCGTGTGGGCGACGGCTTTCCGCCCGTGGAATGGCTGGCCGACATGCGGCTGGACCGCTACCACCAGAAGGTGGTGCGCACGGGGCTGGGATCGCTGTTCCGCTACGGCAGCGTACGGCTATGCGCCGCCTGCGCGGACAGCCTGGTGCGCAAGCTGGGTGACTTCGGCCTGCAGGCCACGCCGGGCCAGCTGGTGCTGACCACATGGCGCCAAAACGAGGCCCATGGCCCTGGTCATCCGCTACTTCGTGCCGCCGGGGCGCCACCGTGCTCGTGGACGAGCCGGCTACTACCCGCTGTTCGGCGCTAAGCTCAGGCTGGCCGGCCGCCCATGTTGGTCGGGGGATCGTGGCCGCGCCTGGCCGACGGGCCCGACGTGGCCGCGCTCGAATCACTGCTGGCCCAGCACCCGGCCGCGCCTGTTCTTCACGCAGTCGCTGGCCCACAATCCACGGGCTCGGACATCTCGGCCGCCCAAGGCCTACAAGGGGCTGCTGCAGCTGCCGAGCGCCACAACCTGCTCATCGTCGAGGACGATCCGCTGGCGAACTTCAAGCCCACCTCGGCCGTGCGAGCTGTCCACGCTGGACCAGCTGGAGCGCACCCATCTACATCGGCAGCTTCTCCCAAGTCCTTCTCGGCCGCGCTGCGCGTGGGCTTCATCGCCTGCAAACGATGCGCTGGCCTAGCGGCACCTGGCCGACCTCAAGGCGCTGATTCCACGTCAGCGGCTCCGAGTACTGCGAGCGCCATGGTGGGACGTGATGCTGCGCGAAGGCCAACTACGCGCGCCACTGGTGCGCCTGCGCCACAAGCTGGGCCAGGCCACGGCCAGGCGCTGGGCTGGATCGATGCCCACGGCTGCGAGGTCTTTGCGCGCAAGCCCGCAAAGCCTGTACCTGTGGGTGGCCTTCCCCAGGTGTGCAGGACTCGCTGCGGCTGGCCGAGAAACTGGTGCCGCGCAAGCTCAGCATGGCGCCGGGGACGTGTCTTCCCATGTCGATCCCTCGGCCGTCTCGCGCTGGTCGCGCTGCAACGTCAGCGCCATGCTCGATCCGCGAGGTTCCAGGCCGCGATCTGGGGCAGGTTCTGGCTCACCCCGCCTGAGCCAGCCCCCGGGCCTGCGCACGCAGCAGCGCGATGAAGCGCTGCTGCTCCTGCGTGGGCGCTGTCGTCGGTGCGGGTGAGGATGCCGAAGGGCGCCATGGGCACGTCGATGCAGACCGGCAGAGCCCTGACCAGGCCATGCGCAGATAGTCCTTGAGCGCGGATTCGGACAGCAGCATCACGGCATCGGTCAGCTGCACCAGTTGCTGCATGGAAGTACACCGAGCTGCATTCGATGATGTCGGCGGGCACGGGCAGCTCCAGGCGCTGCAGCAGCTGGTCGAGCGCGAATGCGCGCGGGGCTGGTGGCCGGCTGCAGTATCCAGGGGCCAGTCGCGACAAGCTCTTGCCACCCAAAAAAAGGGGCCCAGCTTGCGCCGGCGTGTGTCAGCGGGATGGCACCGCCTGCGCACGGACGACCAGCAGCCGCTCGTTGCCACAGTTCCTCGAAGCTGTAGCTGCTGCTGTGGGACGCAGGGCTGCGCCGCGCAATGGCCATGTCGATGCGGCGCTGGTTCCAGCAGGCGAAAGGAGTTTTTTTCCTGGGTCGCTGGTGTCGCCCATGATGCGCAGGCGCAGCTGCGGGCTTTGCGCCTTCATGCGCGCCACGGCCGTCATCACCAGGTCGGTGGTGCGGCGCCCATGATGGTGCCGATGGACAGGTGAGCCGTAGCCGCCCACCTGGCGGCGCGCGGCCAGGTCCTCGGCGCAGCGGTCCAGGTCTGTTGAGCGAAGCCTCGGCAAAGCGCACCAGCTGCGCGCCCAGCGCCGTGGGCCCGCATGCCGCGCGGCAGGCGCTCGAAGAGCTGGCAGCCGAACATGTCCCTCGATCTCGCGCAGCATGCGCGCGCCCTGGCGCAGGCTGGGACATGGCCAGGCTCAGCGATGCGCGGTTGCAGGTTCAGGCTCGATCCCAGCGCCACCAGCATGTGCAGGTGCTTGTAGCGCAGACGGTTGAGCAGGCTGCGGTTGCAGCACGGGCGGAGCGGATGGATTCGGGCGTTTATTCGCAGGCATAAGCGCAAGGTATCGGATGTGACCGAAATTCGATTTGTTGAGCATCGATCATGCGCCGTACATTGGCCCTGCGACAAGAAAATAAACAGACCCAATCCAGGAGACAAGAACATGCACAGCCCATCGCTGTTTCATGACGCGCAGACGCGGCCGGCACCAACGCCGCGGCCGCGCTCGCACCTTCACAAAGCACGCCTTCAGCGCTCCGGACGACCGGCGTGATGGCCTCTCATTGCCTGCAAGGAAAAGTCATGAAAAAAATCCCCGCTCCCCTGCCCTCGCCAGGATCTCCTGGCGCCTGCTGCCCTTTTTGCTGCTCATATGTACATCATGGCCTTCCTGGACCCGGGCCAACGTGGGCTTTGCCAAAGGTGGCCTTCCAGGCCGACACCGGCATCAGCGATGCGGCCTTCGCCTTTGGCGCGGGCGTGTTCTTCGCAGGCTATGCGCTGCTGGAAGTGCCCAGCAACCTGATCATGCACCCGCGTGGGCGCGCACGCATGTGGATGTGCCGGATCATGGTCACCTGGGGCCTGGTCGGTCGGCGGGCCATGATGTTCGCCCACGACCAGACCACGTTCTACGTGCTGCGCTTTTTTGCTGGGGCAGTGGCCGAGGCGGGGTTCTTCCCGGCGTCATCCTGTACCTGACCTACTGGTTACCCGGCGGCGCACCGCGCGCAGTGCCATGGGCTTTTTCTACTTCGGGCGCGCCGCTGGCCTTCATCTTCGGCAGCCCGCTGTCGGGCCTGCTGCTGGAGCAGCTGGACGGCATGGGTGGCCTGGCACGGCTGGCAGTGGCTGTTCGCGGTGGAGGGGCTGATGGCCGTGGCCGTGGGCATCTGGGGCGTATTTCCACCTGGACAACCGCCCCCGCCGACGCCACCTGGCTCAGCCGCGAGGACAAGGCGCTGCTGCAGGAACATCCTCGACAGCGAAGAGCGCGCGCCAAGGGCAGCCACGGCCACAGCCTGCTGGCCGCGCTGTGCCAGCCGCGCGTGCTCTACTGGCGCTGATCTACCTGCTGATCCAGGCCAGCGTCTATGGCGTGGTGTTCTATCCTGCCAAGCCAGGTGGCGGGCTGCTGGGCACCAAGGTGGGCACCTGCTGGTGGGCGTGGTCTCGGCCATTCCCTGGCTACTGTGCGCGCTGCTGGCCGCCTGGTGGGATTCCGGGCCATTGCCGAGCGAAACAGGCCAGCCGCGCGGGCATCGCCGCGCCTGACGCTGGTGATGGCTGCCGTGGGCATGGCTGCATCGGTGAGTTTCTCCAGCCCCCTGCTGGGTCTTGTGGCCGCGCTGTGCCTGGCGGCGGCCGGCTTCATCGCCGTTGCAGCCCGTGTTCTGGACCTTTCCCGCCAACACGCTGGCGGCGCTGCGGGCCGCTGGCGGCATCGCCTTCATCAACTCCCTCGGCGCCGTGGGCGGTTTTTCGGGGTTTCATCGCCCCCATTTCGTCAAGAAAGACTGGGCCGAGGGCTTTTTCCACTCCCCGGCGGCCGGCCTGTACCTGCTGGCCGGCACCACGCTGCTGGCTGCGGCCCCTCGGTGCTGGGCGTGCGCGCACGCCTGGCGCCGGCCTGGCCGCACCGTCGGGCCGCCTGAACCACTTGCACACGGAGCAGAACCATCCCATGACACAGATCCCCACCATCAAGCAGGTGCGCGCCTTCACGCTCAAGGGCGGCGGCGCCGACTACCACGACCAGTCCGACGGCCACTGGATCGACGACCACATCGCCACGCCCATGGCCAAGTACCCGTTACGGAGTACCGGCAAAGCCGCCGCCAAGCTTCGGCATCAACGTGCTGGGCACGCTGGTGGTGGAGATCGAGGACAGCGCCGGGTGCGCGTGGGCTTTGCCGTGACCACGGGCGGCGAGCCTGCGGCCTACATCGTTCGAAAGCACCTGGCGCGTTTCTCGAAGGCGCCCGGGTGTCACCGACAATCGAGCGCATCTGGGACCAGATGTACCTGTCCACGCTGTACTACGGCCGCAAGGGCATCGTCATCAACACCATCTCCGGCCGTGGACCTGGCGCTGTGGGACCTGCTGGGCAAAGGTGCGCGGCATGACGAAGCCCGTGCACCAGCTGCTGGGCGGCGCCGTGCGCGACGAGCTGCAGTTCTACGCCACGGGCGCGCGGCCCGACTGCGCAGAAGATGGGCTTCATCGGCGGCAAGATGCCGCTGCACCACGGCCCGGCCGAGGGCGAGGAAGGGCTGCGCCGCAACCTGCAGGAGCTGGCCACCATGCGCGAGCGCGTGGGGCCCGGACTTCTGGCTCATGCTGGACTGCTGGATGAGCTGGACGTGAAACTACGCCACGCGCCTGGGCCAGGTGTGCGCAGAGGCCCATGGCCTCAAGTGGATCGAGGAGGCCCTGCCGCCCGACGACTATGGGGCTACGCGGCCCTGCGCAAGAACTAGAACGTGCCCACCGGCATGCTGGTGACCACGGGGCGAGCACGAGGCCACGCGCTGGGGCTTTCGCCAGCTGCTGGAGATGGGCTGCTGCGACATCATCCGGCCCGACGTGGGCTGGTGCGGCGGCATTACCGAGCTGCTCAAGATCTCTCGGCCCTGGGCCGATGCCCTCACCAAGCCCTGGTCATCCGCATGGCTTCCAGCGGTCTACAGCTATCACTTCCGTGGCCACGCGCCACAACAGCCCGTTTGCCGAGTTCCTGATGATGGCCCCAAGGCCGACGAGGTCGTGCCCATGTTCACCCGCAGCTGCTGGGCGAGCCCCGTGCCCGTCAAACGGCCGCATGCGCCTGTCGGCGCTGGACAGGCCTGGCTTCGGCGTGGAGCTCAATCCCGAGTGCGCCCTGCAACCGCCCGTACACGCACTGAAGGAGCCGCCATGCAACTGCCTGCCAACCCCTTCAAGGCCGCGCTGCGGCGCGCCGAGCCGCTGTACGGCATCTGGGCCGGCTTGCCACGCCCTATGCGGCCGAGATCATCGCCACCACGGGCTACGACTGGATGCTGGTCGATGGCGAGCATGCCCCCAACACCGTGCCCACGCTGCTGGGCCAGCTCGCAGGCCGTGGCGCCCTACGCCACGCACCGGTGGTGCGTGCCGTGCAGGGCGACACCGTGCTCATCAAGCAACTGCTGGACGTGGGCGTGCAGACGTGATGGTGCCCATGGTGGAGACGGCCGAAACAGGCGCGCGAGCTGGTGCGCGCCATGCGCTACCCGCCCCACGGCTGTACTCGTGCGCGGTGTGGGCGGCGGCCTGACGCGGGCCACGCGCTGGGATGCTGTGCCCGACATACATCCGCACGCGCGCATGAACAGCTGTGCCTGATCGTGCAGATCGAGGTCGCCCCCGGGGCGTGGCCCATGCGGCCGAGATTGCGGCCGTCGAGGGGCGTGGACGCCGTCTTCTTCGGCCCGGCCGACCTGTCCATCGGGCAATGGGCCATGCGGGGCGACGCCAGCCAGGCGAGGTGCAGGAGGCCATACGCCGCACCGTCAGGCCACGCTGGCCGCCGGCAAGGCCTGCGGCATTCCTCGCGCCGCGCGAGGATGTAGATGCGCGCCGCTATGCGGACTGGGGCTGCCGCTTCATCGCCGTGGGCATAGACATCAGCCTGCTGCGCCAGGCCGCGCTGGCCAACCTGGGTTCGCTATCGCGCCACGCAAGCCACGGACCAGGCGGGCCCCTGCCATCCCGCACCTACTGAACCCAAGGAGAACTCCATGGCATCCATTCCCGTGCTGCGCAATTTCATCGCCGGCAGCTTCACCGACAGCGGCGAAGACTGCTGAGGTGACCAACCCCGCACGGGCGCGGTGCTGGCGCGCTCGCCCGCTTGTCCCAGCCAGGCCGATGTGGACCGCGCCATTGCCGCGCTGCGCGCGGCGCCACAAAGCCTGGGCGCGCCGCCCGGCCGTGGAGCGCGCGCAGTACCTGCGCCGCGTGGCGGCCCGCATCCGCGACAACGCTGCGCGCATTGCGCGCACCATCAACCGAGGAGCAGGGCAAGGTCATGGGCCTGGCCGAGGTGGAGGTGAACTTCACCGCCGACTATCTGGACTACATGGCCGAATGGGGCGCGCCGCATCGAGGGCGAGGTCATCACCAGCGACCGGGCAACGAGCAGACAGTCTTTTTGCTGCGCAAGCCACTGGGCGTGGTCGCGGGGCATCCTGCCCTGGAACTTTCCCTTCTTCTGATCGCCCGCAAAGATGGCGCCGCCCTGCTCACGGGACAACACACCATCGTCATCAAGCCAGCGAGAATACGCCCATCAACTGCCATGCCTTCACCGTGAGCTGCTGGCCCAGTGCGAGCTGCCGGCCGGCGTGTTCAAACGTGGTCTATGGCCTGGGCGGCACGGGCGCTGCGCTGGCCGGGCATGCGGGCGTGGACATGGTCAGCGTGCACGGGCAGCGTGGCCCACGGGCTGAGCGCATCGCCGCAGCCCGCCGCGCCCCACATCACCAAGCTCAACCTGGAGCTGGGCGGCAAGGCCCCGGCCATCGTGCTGGCACGATGCCGACCTGGACCTGGCGCCGTGCGCGCCATCCGCGACTCGCGCGCGATCACCAACACCGGGCAGGTCTGCAACTGCGCCGAAATTCGCGTCTACGTGCCGCGCCAGGTGGCGCCGCACGAGTTCACGGCCCGCATCGCCCAGGGCCATGGCAGCCACGCGCTTACGGCGACCCGATTGCGCGGCCCGACGTGGAGGAAATGGGGCCGCTGATCAACAAAAGGGCCTGGACAGCGTGCAGGCCAAGGTGCGCCAGGCCATCGCCGACGGCGCGCAACTGGTCACGGGCGGGCAGGCCGCAGACCTGGGCGCGGGCTTTCACTTCCAGCCCACGGTGCTGGCCGGCTGCCATGCCGGCATGGAGATCATGCGCAAGGAAATCTTCGGCCCCGTGGCTGCCCATCCAGGTGGTGGAGGACCTGGTACGAGGCCATCGCCTGGCCAACGATCTGCGAATACGGCCTGACCTCGTCGCTGTAACCGCGCGACCTGTCCAAGGCCATGCAGGCCCGATGCGCGAGATCGACTTACGGGGAGGGAGCCTACATCAACCGCGAGAACTTCGAGGCCATGCAGGGCTTCACGCGGGCGAGGTGCGCAAGTCCGGCTAGTGGGCGGGGGCCGACGGCAAGCACGGCCTGTACGAGTACACGCACACGCATGTGGTGTACCTGCAGGGGTGATTGACCTTCTGGACCTTGGCTTCAGGGCGCTGCCGGTTTCCATGCGGTTGCGCGGCGCCTTGGGCGGCGGGCTGCTGGCCTCCTAGCTCCCGCGCCCGCGTGCGCGGATGCGGGCAAAAGGCGTTGGCCATGGCCTGCAGCTCGGGCTCGGGCACGGCGCGTCCATGGTAGCTCGCGGTTGATGGCCTGCACTGCGGGAACAGCTCGGCATGCAGGGCGCGGACCCGTGTCGCTCAGGCGCAGCGTAGCAGCGCGCGGCGCGCATCGCCCACTGGCTCTCTTTCCACAACAGCCCTTGGCCAGCAGCGCCGTGACCGCGCGCGAGGGTGCGCGTGCGGTCCTAGCTGCGCCTGCTCGGCCAGCTGCGAGGGCTGCAGCTGCCCGGCCTCGGCCAGCAGGCAGAGCATGCGCCACTCGCGCCCTTCCCGCGTGATGCCGTAGCGGCCCTCGCACAGGCGCACCACGCGGCTGCCAGCGGCCGCCTGCAGCCGCGCACGCAAGTGGTTAGAGGGAACATGTCGTCGAAGCACGGCGGTCTAGGTGGCGCCCAGCGGTGGAGGTCGGTCATGGGCTCGCGGGCCGGTTTCGGGTTTACGCTAGGGATGATGGATTAGATGCATTGTCTGCGGCCTGCGTACATTGGCCGCAAGACAAACGACAAGGAGACAAGTATGCCCAGCCCCCTCGCAGCAATGGCGCGTGCCGCCGCGTGGCCCTGACCGCCGCCGTTGCTGGCTGCGCGGCGCCCGCCCTGGCCCAGGAATGGCCCAAGGCCAGGCCCATACGCATCGTCGTGCCCAATCCGCCGGCCGGCCCGTCTCGACATCTCGCTGCGCCCCGTGGCCGCCGCCCATGCAGGCCGCGCTGGGCCAGGCCGTGGTCGTGGACAACAAGCCGGGCGGCTCAAACGGGCAACACTCGGCGCGGCCGAGGTCGCGCGCTCCGCGCCCGATGGCTACACCTGGCTGTGGGCCATGGGACCGCGTGCCTCACCTTCAAACCCCATGTCTTACAAGTAACAATGGGCTACAACGGCCGACGCTCTGGAAAACCCTGGTCGTGGCTGCGCGCTTCTCGCAGGACCCTGGTCTGCAGCCACGGGCACGGGCTTCAGTCCGTCAAGGACATGGGATGGCCGCCTGGCAAGACGCGCGAGCTGACCTATGACTCGGGCGGGGCGGAGCTCGCCGGGGCCACCTGAGTCATGGAATCGCTGCTGGCCCACTTCGGGCGCCAAGATGGTCAACGTACCCGACAAGGGCCCCGCGCCGGCCATGGCAGGACCTGCTGGGCGGCCAGGTGGGACTGCGGACTTCCCTGGCCGGCCCCACGGGTCTTCCCCCAGGTCCAGGAAGCGGCAAAATGCTGTTCGGCCTGGCCACCTCGGGCAACATAAGACGCTGCTCGGCGCTGGCGCCACGAGCTGCCTACCATTGGCACGAATTCGGGCTTTCCCGAGGTTTCGCACGGCACCTTCTGGATCCTGCTGGCCGCGCCCAAGGGCGCTTGCCCCGCCCGCAGTGGGCAAAAGCGCTTTGTCGACCCGCGCCTAATGAACGAGGGCCATTCCGCGCGCCCGAGCAAAAAGGAGCGCTCCAAGGCCCTGGACATCGAGATGGTGGGTGGGGGGTGGGGGTCGGCTCCACCCGGTGGCCGAGGCCCAGCGCGCGCGCCCAAGGGACAGTCCGCGCAGTTGGGCCGCCCTGGTCAGCGCATCCACCTCGGACCAACGACTGAAAGCCGCCACTTGGGCCTGTGGCCCTCTGAGGGCACCGCCGTTTTGGCTGATTACTCCCTTTCCCAAAACGCATCACTGTCTTCCTGGATCCCATCGGCAACCCCGCGCCCCAATTCTGATTCTTCATCCTGGACCGATGGACCTCGGGCGATGCGACCTCGGCGGCACGGTGCGGCTGCGCGATGCGCACAGCACGCGCCTACCGCATGTTCTCGCCCCGCATGGGACCGCCTATGGCCAGCGCTGGGCATGCGCTTTCACGCGTGGCTATTCCCAATCGGCCGTGGGCACCCGTGTGCTCGCCCACTGCGCTTTGCGCTGGCCACGGGCCGCCTGGGCAGTTGTACCGCCTGCGCGGCGGCGGCCGAGGAGGCACGATTGCCAGAGTCCACGGCGGACAAGTTGCTGGGCCTGCAGACCGACCATCCCACCGTTGGCCTCGTTTGCTGCGCGACGCCGGGCTACGCCACCGTCCCTGGTCGGCAAATGGCAACCCTGGGCTACCCCGCCGCATTTCGGCCCGCGCATGTAGTCGGGATACGAGGAGTTCTACGGCTTTCACGCAGGCGGCGCCGAACTACTGTCGCCCACTGGGACCCGTCCACGTGGCCGCCCCCGACTTCTGGGATCAACGAAGTGAGCCGGCACGAGGAAGAGGGGCTACCTCACGACCTGCTGAGCCGCCGCGCCGTGGGGACTTCGTCGAGCCGCCAGACGGCCGGACAAGCCCTTCTAC